>APFE030548264.1:0-12493 GCA_000404065.3 Pinus taeda
CAGTCATTACTCAACATGGGCATCCAATGGCATATCATAGTGAAACACTTTCAGACATAGTCTGAAAGTATCCCACTTATGATAAAGAGATGTATTCCATTGTACATTCCTACCGACAATGGAAGAATTACATTTTGGGGAAGGAAACAATCATCCACATAGACCACCGACCCCTGCAGTTCATACAGAACCAAAGGAAACTGCAGAATGATCGACATCAAAAGTTGTCTACATACCTGCAACAGTTCCACTTGAATATCAAGTATAAGAAGGGCAGCACCAATAATGTTGCAGATTGCCTCAGTCGACCACCGATCATGGCATTAACCACCGTGCTCAAATCTTGTGGGCACGAAACTTCCGATTGGCCACTTCTCTACAAAAGCGACCCAAAATTCAGCCACACATACCACACACTCTTAGAGGGTGGAGATGTTCCAAATTTTCACCTCCAGGATGCCCTGTTATGCCACCTGGGTCACCTTTTTGTTCCTTCAAGCAAGCGTGCCAAGATGATTTGGGAAGCACACTACAGTTGGGCTGTTGGGCATTTCGAGGTCGAGAAAATAGTGGCAGTATTGCAAAAGTATTTCTATTGGCCAAATCTTTGACATGATGTTGGGAAGTACATTAGATCATGTACTGCTTGTTCCATTGCCAAACCAACCATCAAGAAGCAAGGCCTCTATTCCCCACTGCCTACCCCTAGTCGACCTTGTGAATCCATCTCCATGGATTACATGTCAGACCTTCCTTCCACTAAGCATGGAAATGACTGTGTTTTTGTGGTCGTCGATATGTTCTCAAAGATGGCCATTATGACAACCTACAAGAAGAATATCACCCTAGAAGCCACTTCTAAACTCTTCTTTGAATGAGTGTGGGTGCACTTTGGGATCCCACAGTCTATCATCTCAGATTGGGAGAGTCGATTCCTCAGTACATTTTGGTCCAGTCTTTGGTCAATGCTGGACAAAAAACTCACTAAGTCCACAGCCTTCCATTCTCAAACTGATGGCCAGACAGAGGTAGTCAATAGGATGATTGTGCACATTTTGTGAATGTACAACTCAAAGCATCCACGCACATGGGACAAGAGCCTCCCCTATGTTCAGCACAGCTACAACCAAGCTCTTCACAACTCGACTGGCCACAGCCCTTTTCAGGTGGGCTTGGGATTCAAGCCACTATGCCCCATTGATGTGGCAATGTCACTTGCAGCTACTCACAAAGATTCGGCTCATGTCCAATCCGAGACAGAAAAGACAACCAGCATCATTGAGCACATCCAACATATTCGCCATAAGGTCCATGACATTCTGGAGAAATCGAATGCCAAGTACAACCAGCGACATGATCAACATCGGGTGCCACACAAGTTTTAGGTGGGCAACAAAGTCTGGTTGCATTTGCAAAAGGAGTGCCTTACTGGAGCCTATTGAAAACTGAGACCAATCTGATATGGTCCTTACACCATTACTAAGGCTATGGGAGACAATGCATTTGAGCTCAACATTCCTCCATTCCTTGGCCTGCACCTAGTGTTCAATGTGGATCGCCTTCGGCCATACTTTCCACCATTGCTAGACACATCCAACATTTCAGAACAACTCACACCCATAAAATTAAATCCATATTGCATGGAACAAGTGGCAATTGATCGGATCATGGACTCACAGATCAAGAGCACTCACCAATAGAATATCCAAAGTTATCGAGTTCTCAAAGCAGGCCAACTCCTTCACCGGGGCAAGTGGCTCACCAGGGACCAAGTTCAGGAAAAGTTTCCTCATCTCATGGAGGAACTCAATGCAATGGGGACCATTGTTTCCTAAGGGGGGAGAAATGATCTAGGTGGATCTTGGTGGCCACCTACCAAGTCCACCCGGACCCCCACCATTGTTTCTCTCAGCATTTTCCGTTTCCTTAATTGTAGCACAATTTACTATTTTTAGCAATTTCTCGGGTCCTAAACTTCTGGAGTCGTTTTGAGGCCCTAAACGACATTTTTTGGGAAATATAGGAGCAACATGGGTCCATGGACTAATGTTTCCCTTTCCAAAGTGGTAGTGCTTAGATAGATATTTCTAACGAGCTATTGTACGCATCAAACGGAGATCGTATGCCAAAGTTACGACCTCGGGAAGTTGATGAACCAATTTACCCAAATGGGGCCCATAGTTTAACGTTCCATCTTCTAGGGTTAGGTTTTGGAATGTGAAGGGTTTTCCATTGTTTTTCAACAATAAATAGGCCTTCGAGCCTCATTGTAAGATAGTTCAAAGGCATGTAGCCACCACATCTCTTCTTAGAGATAAGCTAACATCGCCCTAGCTAGTCTATTTCCATTACTTTTTGTAAGCATATTTCAGTGTTTTACATTAATGAAATGAAGTATTATTTCTGCTGCATCTTTGTGTATATGGTTATCTCTATATTTTTTGTGTTCTTATTTAAATCTGAATCAGTGGTATCAGTGCAGTCTGTTTTTTTCTCTATTTTTCTTTGCATGTCCCCAACGAGGTCGGGATATAAGGAGTTAGGGTTTGAATTGGTCGAACCTTTGCAAGACTAGCCTTGCAAATCCTGATGGCCTCCCATGGTGGATGAAAATAAAGACGACGGGGCAGGATATCCTATCAAAATATTGCTCGAAGAAGCCCTCGAGTGACAACGGAACGCGATGAATGACAACTTTGCCCAGATCCTTCAGCAGCTACCCAGAAGCGACGCATTGGCTTCTAGCAGCTACTTTGGAAATGCCACGCCATTTAAGGTACAAGTTACTTTTGAAATCCCCATATTCGAGGGTCAGATAGATGTAGATGTCGTAGATAAATGGTTAAATCTGCTAGAGGGTTATTTTTCTCTTCATGAATTTTCGAGTCGGGAAAAGATTGTTTTCGCTCTTCTCAAAGCAACACCCCACGTCAAGGACGGTGGGAAACCTACTGTGAGCAGAAGGATGAAAGTACCGGCTCTCTATTTTCAGCTGCACCCACCTGGAATTCATTCCGAGATTCCATCAAGGAGCAGTACTACCCTGTCGGAAGCTATGAGGATGAATACATAAAGTGGACCACGCTGCGGCAGGGAAGGGACCAAGACGTGCCGGAGTTCACTAATCTTTTCCATGCCCTTCGCACAAAGTTGGGTATCACAGATCCAGAGCAACATTTGATACTCAAATACCACGGCTGCCTACACATGTACCTCTAGGAAGAAATGCAATTCTTGAACATCTCCTCGCTCAGCATAGCATACCGATATGCCGTCAAGGTTGAGCAGAAGCTTAAAAAAAAGAAGCGAGACTTTGGCTCTGCAAATACAAAGCAAGGGAAAGGTGCCCCTAAACCATAGAACAAAGGACAAATCCAAGGCAGGGCATCCCAAGACAACTCGCCAAAATATGTAAGCAAAGAATAGTGCCACGAAGCCGAAAAACGACACGGAAAAATGGTGCGAGTTCCATAAGAGCTCCACTCACAACACAAGTGAGTGTCGGGCCAAGCAGTCACTGGTGGCTAAGCTAAAGGTTTTAGAATCAGATGCATGTTTCAATTCTGAGTTAGAACTTGACAAGGGGAATGAAAAATGGAAGTAGATCATTGATGCAAATCCCAATGCCACTGTTGCTACCGCCAAGATCCAGAAAAATGAACCTGAAGATCCAGAGGAGGAGGAGCCTCTCTTCCAGTCCCAGATATGGGTAAAGGGCTCCTTGATACAATTTATTGTTGACAGCAGAAGCCAAAAGAACCTCATTTCAACAGAGGTTGTGAAGCAGTTAGGCTTACCAACCACATCACATCCACAACCATACACCATCGAGTGGCTTCACCAAGGACGGGATCTTCGCGTGAGCCAGTAGTGTCGCCTTCCATACAACATCAAGCCCTTCACAGATGAAGTATTGTGTGACATTGCTCCCCTTGAAGTTTGTGATGTATTATTAGGACAACCATACTTGTGGAAGCGATATGTTGTGTATGAATCAAGGCCTCGTGTTGTTATTATTACATTGGGAAATAAGTTTTACAGGGTACTAGAGGTAGCACCGCCTGCCGCCATCTCTTTGATTACTGCAAAACAATGCAGTAAGCTCATTTCCAAAACTAGGAAATTTGTTTTCTTGATGATACGCCCTCAAGGAAAGAAGAAGACGGTGGCCACAGCCTCCAGATAGGGCCCCTCCACATGACAACTACAGATGGACAAGGTCATGGAGGAGTACGATGACATCTTCACCTCCCCTGCGGGGTTTCCTCTACACTGTTAGGTCAAGCACTCCATCAATCTTACCCCAAGTGCGCCGCTACCCAATGGACCAATTTATCAGTGCTCCATTCTGGAGAACGATGAAATCAAGAGGCAGATTCAGGAGCTCCTGCAGAAACGTCACATCTGTCCGAGTTCATCGCCTTGTGGGAGCCTGATTGTGTTGGTACAGAATAAGGATGGGACTTAGAGACACTGAATTGACTATCGGGCGCTGAACAAGATCACTGTCCGTAATAGGTGCCCGATCCCGCGGATTGATGACCTCCTGGACCAACTAAAGGGGGCGAAATATTTTGACAAGATTGATATGAAGTCAGGATATCGCCAGGTACCTATCAAACCCTTTGATGTGTGGAAGACTACCTTCAAAGTTAAGGAGGGACTTTTCGAATGGTTGGTTATGCCTTTCGGATTGACGAATGCTCCTACAATCTTCATGAGGCTAATGGATGACATCTTGTGGCCATTCACCGACTCATTTGTAGTGGTATACTTGGATGACATTCTGATCTTGAGCCAGAGTTGGGAAGAGCACCTCCACCACATCCGACAGGTTCTCCAAACATTGCGGCAACACAAGCTATGTGCCAACTTGGAGAAATGCACTTCTGGCATGACCCAGGTTTAGTATCTGGGTTACATTATTGATGAAAATGGGGTGCATGTGGATCCAGCCAAGTTCCAAGTCATTCGAGATTGGCCATCTCCAACCACTCTGAAAGAGCTCTGCAGCTTTCTAGGTCTTGCCAACTTCTACTGCAGGTTCGTGTTGGGGTTTTCTCATATCACTTGGCCCTTGAGTCAAGTCACCAAGGGAGGAGCGAAAGAAAAATTATTTTGGTATGAATCTCAACAGAAGCCATTCATAGAGTTGAAAGATCACCTCTCCATGGCACCAGTGCTCACGTTACCAGATTTACAACAACCATTTGAGGTCGAGACAGATGCCTCTGACTATGCTATTGGGGCAGTCCTTACTCAACATGGGCATCCAGTGGCATATCATAGTGAAACACTTTCATACATAGTCAGGAAGTATCCCACTTATGATAAAGAGATGTATTCCATTGTATAGGCCTACTGACAATGGAAGAATTACATTTTGGGGAAGGAAACAATCATCCACACAGACCACCGACCCCTGCAATTCATACAAACCCAAGGGAAATTGCAGAATGATCGCCATCAGAAGTGGTCTACATACCTGCAATAGTTCCACTTGAATATCAAGTATAAGAAGGGTAGCACCAATAATGTTGCAGATTTCCTCAGTCGACCACCGATCATGGCGTTAACCACCGTGCTCAACTCTTGTGGGCACGAAACTTCCGATTGGCCACTTCTCTACGAAAGCGACCCAAAATTCAGCCACACATACTAGACACTCTTAGAGGGTGGGGATGTTCCAAATTTTCACCTCCAGGATGCCCTTTTATGCCACCTAGTTCACCTTTTTGTTCCTTCAAGTGAGCGTGTCAAGATGATTTGGGAAGCACACTACAGTCGGGCTGCTAGGCATTTCGAGGTCGAGAAAATAGTGGCAGTATTGCAAAAGTATTTCTATTGGCCAAATCTTCGACATGATGTTGGGAAGTACATTAGATCATGTACTGCCTGTGCCATTGCCAAAACAACCATCAAGAAGAAAGGCCTCTATGCCCCATTGCCTACCCCTAGTCGACCTTGGGAATCCATCTCCATGGATTACATGTCAGGCCTTCCTTCCACTAAGCATGGAAATGATTATGTTTTTGTTGTCGTCGACAGCTTCTTAAAGATGGCCATTATGACAGCCTGCAAGAAGAATATCACCCCAGAAGCCACTTCTAAACTCTTCTTTGAACGAGTGTGGGTGCACTTTGGGATCCCACAATCTATCATCTCAGATTGGGAGAGTCGATTCCTCAGTACATTTTGGTCCAGTCTTTGGTCAATGCTGGACAAAAAACTCACTAAGTCCACAGCCTTCCATCCTCAAACTGATGGCCAGACAGAGGTAGTCAATAGGATGATTGTGCACATTTTGTGAATGTACAACTCAAAGAATCCACGCACATCGGACAAGAGCCTCCCGTATGTTCAGCACAGCCACAACAAAGCTCTACACAGCTCAACTAGCCACAGCCCTTTTCAGGTGGGCTTGGGATTCCAGCCACTATGCCCCATTGATGTGGCCATGCCACTTGCAGCTACTCACAAAGGTTCGGCTCATGTCCAGTCTGAGACACAAAAGAAAACTAGCTTCATTGGGTACATCCAACATATTCGCTAGTAGGTCCGTGACATTCTGGAGAAATCAAATTCTAAGTACAAGCAACGACATGATCAACATCGGGTGCCACACAAGTTTCAGGTGGGTGACAAAGTCTTGTTGCATTTGCAAAAGGAGCGCCTTATTGGAGCCTATCGGAAATTGAGACCACTCTGATATGGTCCTTACACGATTACTAAGGCTATGGGAGACAATGCATTTGAGCTCAACATTCCACCATTCCTTGGCTTGCACCCAGTGTTCAATGTGGATCGCCTTCAACCATACTTTCCACCATTGCTAGACACATCCAACATTGCAGAACAACTCACACCCACAAAGTTAAATCCATATTGCATGGAAAAAGCTGCAACTGATCGGATCATGGAAACACAGATCAAGAACACTTTCCAACAGAATATCCAACTGTATCGAGTTGTCAAAGCAGGATAACTCCTTCACCAGGGCAAGTGGCTCACCAGGGACCAAGTTCAGCAAAAGTTTCCTCATCTCATGCAGGAACTCAATGCAATGGGTACCATTGTTTCCTAAGGGGGGAGGAATGATCTAGGTGGATCTTGGTGGCCACCTGCCAATTCCACCCGGACCCCCACCATTGTTTCTCTCAGCATTTTCCGTTTCCTTAATTGTAGCACAATTTACTATTTTTAGTAGTTTTTCGGGTCCTAAACTTCCGGAGTCGTTTTGAGGCCCTAAATGACATTTTCTGGGAAATCTAGGGGCAACATGGCTCCATGGACTGATGCTTCCCTTCCTAAAGTGGTAGTGCTTAGATAGATCTTTCTAACAAGCTATTGTACGCGTCAAACGGAAATCGTATGCCAAAGTTACAACCCCGGGAAGTCCAATTTACCAAAATGGGGCCCATAGTTTGGCGTTTGATATTCTAGGGTTAGGTTTTGGAATGTGAAGGGTTTTCCATTATTTCTCAACAATAAATAGGTCTTTGTGCCTCATTGTAAGACAGTTCAAAGGCATGTAGCCACCACATCTCTTCTTAGAGATAAGCTACCATCGCCCTAGCTAGTCTATTTCCATTACTCTTTGTAAGCATATTTTAGTGTTTTACGTTAATGAAATAAAGTATTATTTCTACTGCATCTTTGTGTATATGGTTATCTTTGTACTTTATTGTGTTCTTGTTTAAATCCGAATCAGTGGTATTAGAGCAGTCATTTTTTTTCTCTATTTTTCTTTGCATGTCCCCAACGAGGTCAAGATATAAGGAGTTAGGGCTTGAACTGGTCGAGCCTTTGCAAGACCAGCCTCGCAAATCCCGACGGCCTCCCATGGCAGATGAGAAGAAGGACAACGGGGTAGGATATCCTATCAAAATATTGCTCGAAGAAGCCCTCGAGCGACAACGGAACGCGATGATTGACAACTTTGCCCAGATCCTTCAGCAACTACCCAGAAGCATTGGCTTCTAGCAACTACTTTGGAAATGCCACGCCCTTTAAGGTACAAGTTAATTTTGAAATCCCCATATTCGAGGGTCAGATAGACCCAGATGCCGTAGATAAATGGTTAAATTTTCTAGAGGTTTATTTTTCTGTTCATGAATTTTCAAGTAGGGAAAAGATTGTTTTCGCTCTTCTCAAAGCAGCACCCCACGTGAAGGACTGGTGGGAAACCTATTGCGAGCAGAAGGATGAAAGTACCGGCTCACTATTTTCAGTCGCACCCACATGGAATTCATTCTAGGATGCCATCAAGGAGCAGTACTACCCTGTCGGAAGCTATGAGGATGAATACATAAAGTGGACCAAGTTATGGCAGGAAAGGGACCAAGACATGTCGGAGTTCACTAATCTTTTCCCTACCCTTCGCACAAAGTTGGGTATGAGGGATTTGGAGCAGCATTTGATACTCAAATACCACAGCTTCCTGCACAAGTACGTCTAGGAAGAAATACAATTCTTGAACATCTCCTCGCTCGGTACAACATACCGATATGATGTCAAGGTTGAGCAGAAGCTTAAACAAAAGAAGCGAGACTTTGGGTCTGTGAATCCAAAGCAAGGGAAAGGTGCCCCTAAACCACAGAACAAAGGACAAAGCCAAGGCGGGGCAGCCCAAGACAACTCGCCAAAGCTGCAAGCAAAGAACAGTGCTGCGAAGCCAAAAATTCACACGGGAAAATGGTGTGAGTTCCATAAGGGCTCCACTCACAACACAAGTGAGTGTCGGGCCAAGCAATCACTGGTGGCTGAGCTAAAGGTTTCAGAATCAGATGCATGTTATGACTCTGAGTCAGAGCCTGACAAGGGGAATGAAAAAGGGAAGCAAATCATTGATGTGGATCCCAATGCCATTGTTGCTACCACCGAGATCCAGAAAAATGAACCCGAAGATCCAGAGGAGGAGGGGCGTCTCTTCCACTCCCAGATGTCGGTAAAGGGCTCCCCGATACAATTCATTGTCAATAGCAGAAGCCAAAAGAACCTCATTTCAGCAGAGGTCATGAAGAAGTTGGGCTTACCGACCATAGCACATCCACAACCATACACCATCGGGTGGCTTCACCAAGGATGGGATCTTCATGTGAGCCAGCAGTGTCGTCTTCCATACAACATCAAGCCCTTCACATATGAGGTATTGTGTGACATTGCTCCCCTTGAAGTTTGTGATGTATTATTAGGAAAACCATACTTGTGGAAGCAACATGTTGTATATGAATCAAGGCCTTGTGCTGTTATTATCACATTGGGAAATAAGTTGTACAGGATACAAGAGGTAGCACCGCCTATTGCCATCTCTTTGATCACTGCAAAACAATGCAGTAAGCTCATTTCCAAAACCAGGAAATTTGTTTTCTTGATGATACGCCCTCAAGGAAAGAAGAAGATGGTGGCCATGGCCTCCAGACAGAGCCCCTCCACACGACAACTACAAATGGACAAGGTCATGGAGGAGTACGAGGACATCTTCACCTCCCCCATGGGGATTCCTCTGCACTGTCAAGTCAAGCACTCCATCGATCTGACCCCAGGTGCGCCGCTACCCAATGGACCAATTTATCGGCTCTCCTTTCTGGATAATGATGAAATCAAGAGGTAGATTCAGGAGCTCCCACAGAAAGGTCACTTCTGTCTGATTTCATCGCCTTGTGGGAGCCCAATTGTGTTGGTAGAGAAGAAGGATGGGACTTGGAGACTCTGTATTGACTATCGGGCGTTGAACAAGATCACTATCCATAATAGGTACCCGATCCCACGGATTGATGACCTCCTGGACCAATTAAAGGGGGAAAAATATTTTAGCAAGATCGATCTGAAGTCAGGATATCACCAGGTAGCTATCAAACCCTCTGATGTGTGGAAGACTGCCTTCAAAGCCAAGGAGGGCCTTTTCGAATGGTTGGTTATGCCTTTCGGATTGACGAATGCTCCTACAACCTTCATGAGGCTAATGGATGACATCGTGCGGCTATTCACCAACTCATTTGTAGTGGTATACTTGGATGACATTCTGATCTTCAGCCAAAGTTGAGAAGAGCACCTCCACCACATCTGACAGGTTCTCCAAACACTACGGCAACACAAGCTATGTGCCAACTTGGAGAAATGCACTTTTTGCATGACCTAGGTTTAGTATATGGGATACATTATTGATGAACAGGGGGTGCATGTGGATCTAGCCAAGATCCAAGTCATTCGGGATTGGTCATCTCCAACCACTTTGACAGAGCTCCGCAACTTTCTAGGTCTTGCCAACTTCTACCGTAGGTTCGCGTTGGGGTTTTCTCATATCACTTGGCCCTTGAGTCAAGTCACCAAGGGAGGAGTGAAAGAAAAATTCTTTTGGTCTAAATCTCAACATAAGGCATTCATAGAGTTGAAATATCACCTCTGCGTGACACCAGTGCTCGCGTTACCAGATTTACAACAATCATTTGAGGTCGAGATAGATGCCTCTGACTATGCTATTAGGGCAATCCTTACTCAACATGGGCATCCAGTGGCATATCATAGTGAAACACTTTCAGACATAGTCCGGAAGTATCCCACTTATGGTAAATAGATGTATTCCATTGTACAGGCCTTCCGACAATGGAAGAATAACATTTTGGGGAAGGAAACAATCATCAACACAGACCACCGACCCCTGCAGTTCATACAGACCCAAGGGAAATTACAGAAGATCGCCATCAGAAGTGGTCTACATACCTGCAACAGTTCCACTTGAATATCAAGTATAAGAAGGGAAACACCAATAATGTTGCAGATCGCCTCAGTCGACCACTGATCATGGCGTTAACCACCGTTCTCAACTCTTATGGGAACGAGACTTCCGATTGTCCATGTCTCTACAAAAGCAACCCAAAATTCAGCCACACATACCAGACACTCTTGGATGGTGGGCATGTTCCAGATTTTCACCTCCAGGATGCCCTATTATGCCACCTGGGTCACCTTTGTGTTCCTTCAATCAAGCGTGCCAAGATGATTGGGGAAGCACACTACTTTTGGGCTGTTGGGCATTTCGGGGTTGAGAAAACAATGGAAGTATTGTGAAAGTATTTCTATTGGCCGAATCCTCGACATGATTTTGGGAAGCAAATCAAATCATGTATTGTCTGTGCCATTACCAAACTGACCATGAAGAAGCAAGGCCTCTATGCCCCACTGCCTACCCCTAGTCGACCTTGGGAATCCATCTCCATGGATTACATGTCAGGCCTTCCTTCCACTAAGCATGGAAATGACTGTGTTTTCGTGGTCATCGACAGATTCTCAAAGATGGCCATTATGACAGCCTGCAAGAAGAATATCACCCCAGAAGCCACTGCTAAAATATTCTTTGAACGAGTGTGGGTGCTCTTTGGGATCCCACAGTCTATCATCTCAGATTGGGATAGTTAGTTCCTTAGTACATTTTGGTCCAATCTCTGGTCAATGCTGGACACCAAACTCACGACCAATCTCTTCACAACTCGACTAGCCACAACCCTTTTCAGGTGGGCTCAGGATTCCAACCACTATGCCCCATTGATGTGGCCATGCCACTTGCAGCTACTCACAAAGATTCGGCTCATGTCTAGCCTAAGACAGACAAGGCAACCAGCTTCATTGAGCACATCCAACATATTCTCCAGCAAGTCAATGACATTCTGGAGAAATCAAATGCCAAGTACAAGTAGCGACATGATCAACATCGGGTGCCACACAAGTTACAGGTGGGCGACAAAGTCTGGTTGCATTTGCAAAAGGAGCACCTTACTGGAGCCTATCGGAAATTGAGACCACTCTGATATGACCCTTACACCATTACTAAGGCTATGGGAGACAATTCATTTGAGCTCAACACTCCTCCATTCCTTGGCTTGCACCCAGTGTTCAATGTGGATCGCCTTCGGCCATACTTTCCACCATTGCTAGACACATCCGACATTGCAGAATAGTTCACACCCACAGAATTAAATCCAAATTGCATGAAACAAGCTGCAATTGATCGAATCATGGACACACAAATCAAGAACACTCGTGAACATAATATCCAACTATATCGAGTTGTCAAAGTAGGCCAACTCCTTCACCAGGGCAAGTGACTCACTAAGGACCAAGTTCAGCAAAAGTTTCCTCATCTCATGCAGGAACTCAACGCAATGGGGACCATTGCTTCCTAAGGGGGGAGGAATGATCCAGGTGGATCTTGGTGGCCACCTACCATCCCATTTGGACCCCCACAATTGTCTCTTTCAGCATTTTCCGTTTCCTTAATTGTAGCACAACTTATTATTTTTAGTAGTTTTTCGAGTCCTGAACTTTTGGAGCCGTTTTGAGGCCCTAAACGACGTTTTTTGGGGAATCCAGGGGCAACATGGGTCCATGGAATGGACCAATGTTGTCTGTTCCAACAATGATAGTGCTCGAATAGATCTTTCTAATGAGCTATTGTACGCGTCAAACGGAGATCGTATGCCAAAGTTACGACCCC
>APFE030548276.1:0-16671 GCA_000404065.3 Pinus taeda
GCCACTCTCAAAGGAGGACTTTGTCAAAATGTTTCAAGAAAATTCTGCAATGAGGCTAGTGGAGAAGAATCCTTCTCCTCCATCAGCCTAATCTTTGTTTCTTTCTGAATTGAAAAAATAAAAAATAAAAAAAAAAAAATATGTGTATAAGCCTGAAAACCAATCTCAAATTGGCGGTCTCATACAGAAAATATGGAGAGAAAATCAGGGACACCGACACTCCATATTTTCTAAAAAAAAAATCTCTCTCTTTCCATCATCATTCCATCTTCATTCCATTTCACTTCACTCCATATTTTTCATTCCATTTCACTTCATTCCATCCACTCCATTTCATACCAGCAATAAAAATCCTTTTCAGGATTATTTCCATTCAGTTAGTCTTTTCCTAACTAACTTTGTGCAGTTAAAAGGGAGATGTCTTAGTTTCCGCAGCTGGAAACTGTTTCCGCAGCTCGCACCAGTTTCCGCAGCTAGAAATGACTCTGTCTCTACAGCTAACAGCACTATGTTTCTAAAGGAAAATCTCAGTCAGAGGTTCACATTATCATCACCAAGGGCAGCAAGGATATGAGGCACCTGCAAGATCAGACAGCAATAATGGATCAGCAACCTTAATCAACAAATGGCAAACTCATGAAGGTATGATCAAAATCTTTTCCAAACAACTATTTAATGTCATTTTATGCATAATTATTAAATCGTGGAAGAGCCACTAAATGCAATGATTTGGCAAAGATCATCACACTTATCCTCCACAATAATCCTTCATCCACCTCATACCCTTCTAACGGTCCTATGATCACCATTTATTTAAACTCGAAATGGGACTGTTGTTTCATTTATTGGCCATACAAGGAAGTGACCTATTACACTACGTCTCTTCACTACATGATTTCCGTAGCCAATACTGATACGTGTGCGAAGCCACTTAGCTCTAAAGGATTTGGCCGTTATGCCATACCCTTATCACTCCACTTCTGCATGCATTTGAATTCATTCTCGTGTTTTACACCCTCATACGCACACCATTTTCACTCCCATTTCCGCTGTAAACTCCACAGCTCTATTCCGAACCCCACCTACAGTCTATAAAACACTTTGCATTGCGGATATTCCACTTACAGCCATAATTCATCCGTTTTTCCGTTAAGCATCCTCCCTGGGCAGTCATATACAGTCAAAATTTCAGCCGAAGAGTGAGAGCCGGAGATGGGAAAGCTGCTTAGAGCTGAACCCGAAGGTCCAAAATATTTAGAAGGATATCTTCAGATGAAGGAGGCACTGAAAAAAGAAAAATGGTTAAATTTCATTGAAAAATTCAGAGGATATGACAAAGAGGTAATGAAGGCATTTGCTTGGTCTTTCAATGGAAATACCGTGGAAGTAGGAGACCTGAAGTTTACAATAACAGAGAATACAATAGCCACAGCAACCAGTCTACCTCAGTTGGGAGATAGATGGTTCAAGAACAGAGGAGTGAAAGATCAGGCATGGAAGAATATGCTCAAGAACCCAGGTATGGACACTTCAATATTTACTAAAGGGATTCCGTACATATAATCAAAGAAGAATGGACTGCATTGTTATTGCTTGTTCAAAAGTTTATTACATGTGAGGGCTGCTTTGGTACCATGTATATGTACCATGCAAGGATTATGATGAATTTTATGGAAGGCCATGCCATCAATCTACCCTACTTTTTGCTAAGAAGCCTAAAGAAAATGAGTTCCACTGTCCAAAAGAATGTAGGCCATATTGAACCCCACTTATATCATCACGGCCTCATTAGAATTCTTATAGAAGAACAATTGAAAAATCACAAGGATACATGGGAAAAGTTTTTGGTCAGGAGTCATTTCCAAGAAGTGACTGAAGCTTCCGCTAGTAGTCCTCCTAAAATCCCAAAAGGAAGTAGGAGAATGAAAAAGGATGTTGCTGTCCAGGACCCACCTATTGTGCAAACTCAGGAAACTACCCAGGAAGAAGAGAAACAGAAAAAGAATAAAGGGAAGACAATTGCTCATGAACCATCACCATCACCTGAACCTTTAGTAGAAGAAGGTTATATGATTATTTGGAGGCCTTGGAGCAATCAGTTGTTGGTCCAAGCACTATAGTGGCTCTTGATGAACAGGTCAAATCTTTAAAACAGGAGGTGTTTGAACTGGAAGTCCTGAACCGGCATATTAAACAAGAAAATGAAGCATTGAAAGAACAAAGCAAAGTGGACAAAATGGTCCATGACAATACAATGCTTCACTCGGGACTTTGGCAGAAAAAGAACAGAAAATTGAAAGGGAAATGTAAGAAACTCAACAGGGCATTAATCAATTTGAGGTTCAGATGTTTAGTCAAGAAACCAAGGGCAATTTTGGCAACAAGGAGAAAGAGAAGAAGGCTAGATGTTTTGGCAGAAGCATCTGAGCACATGGATTAAAATCAATGATAAAGTTTTGGTTGCATGAGGACATGCAACACCTTCGCAGTGGGGGTATGTTGAGCCTCAAACCTACACTTCTTTACACATCCTCCCAGCCTCTTTTTCCTATTCATTTCCCTATTTTGCCACTCATTCCCTCCATCAATTTGCTCAAATCGTTGTATTATAGGACTTTTTACATGGTTTTCTAATTATGTTAATGACTGTGTTTGGTTTAGAATTTTGGTCCAAGGTGTTGCATTTCCGCAGCTCATACAGGGTTTACAAAGGGTTTTCCGTAGCTGAACCCGGATTCCGCAGCTGTATTATTAAACGCTATGTTCCAGGTGTCCTCCGGGAAGAAGAGCCACATGGGCAAGTTCGTAGAACCAAGGACATGGTGTGTGTCCCTCCAGATCATCCAAACCAGTCATCCAACCCCGTGGTCAACGAGGAGGCAACTTCGGTCAAACAGAGGTCATTGGCAGTGGCACGGCTCTGCATGTTCTGTTTTAGAGCACGTGAAGAACAGGTGGCATCGTCCTCAGTTATGAAGGTAGTGGGAAACATAATCCAACAGCGGATTGAATGCCCACGATGACCGTTGCCTAGATCTGAGGACGTAGCAGGACTACGTGTTTCTATTCAGCTGTTCGAATTACTTAGATTTCATTAAGTTAGTTCACCTTCTGCAATTATAAATAAAGCGTCTTTGAACGCTGGACAAGTTAGTTGTTAGATGTTGTTTTTATACCTTTGAACTCCCACTATATTTTCCTATTTTATGCGCAATACATGAGAAGACTGTTATTCCATTTCCGCGTGTGATTTCTCTTTGAAACGGCTGGAGTAGGCAGAGGGCCCCTGTTTACTAAAGGCCTATATAGTGTTTTTAGTTTCTCGCATTTCGTTTTCTTATTTTCATATATATAATGCATTTAATTGTTGTGTTTTAGATAGCTGTACATACATTTCAATTTCATCTTGTTTACATTTCTGCTCTTTTTCATGACTGATCAGTGCGTTATACAGTTTTCTTAGGCATGCCCGGGACAGTTTTATGCTTTTCTTTTGCACAACTAGTGACATGTGTGATCATCTTGTCTATGTTGCTGACCTTCTTTGTTTTGCAGCCTTTATTTCATCATTATCATTTAGTCAATTTGCATATTTTCTTTTTGTTTGTAGATATCAAGTTCTTTATCTATTAATGGTCTCTTCCTTATAACTTAATATCTTTATTGAGGACCAAAACATCACTTAATGCAGCTTGGTTTAGTTGTTCAAAAACTCACAATTGCTTGACTTGTTTTTAATTGTTTATCACATGATACATTCAGTTAAAAGGAAAGAGGTTAAGAAGAAGTTAAAGTGTTTGTAACTAGTCTTTCTTTTCGATAGATTTACTTTAGTTTCACATTGCTTAGTTGTTATTTGACATAGATTTCATTTGCATTTCCTTACAGCAACAGAGGCACTGGGCCAATGTCATTAGTCTTTTATTTGATGCCTTTACTTTCCTTTAAGCATTGATTTCATTTCAAGCTTTCTTGTAGAGTACTTTTAAGTTGTAAATAGCACATCACAATCTCACACACTCCACTCACTTTATTTCATCACATCACATTAGGAGAGATATACTTAAAAACAACCCTAAAAAGTTAAAAACGACAAAAGCTCAAGAAATAGTTGCCTAAGTACATACAGTACACGTCACTTCATCAGCTTACGAGCCCCAGGTTGACATTTAAAAGTTGCAATTTAGACATCGCTAAATTGACCAAACAAGAGCCCACCACCCTTCAAGTGATGATGAAGGGATGGTGCTGACCACACGGTGAAGTGCAGTTTAGTCATATTAAGTAGGGTATCGTGAGGACACCTCACCCGTCCACTCCACCTCTACCTCCACTTCCACCTCATATGCCTACACCTTCACCTCCACCTCCACCTCCACTTCCACCATTCAATATCGCAAATGCGATGAAGATATTGTCCTTTAAAGGGGTAGGGAGTGAAGATCCCGAATAGTTCTAGTTTGTTGCAAGGACTGTATGGATGGCACAACAGATTATAGATGATAACATCAAGAAAGCACAGCTAGGCACAGCCTTACAAGATCGAGCATTGATGTGGTACATCAAGTACTGCACTGATAACCCCATTGTGATGTTAGCAGAGACCCATCAAGCTCTCAACAAGGAATTTAGAATGCCTAAGTCAAAGGTGTTGTTAGATCCCTATACTACTAGTGTAACCCCTTATTATTATTAGTGCAACCCCCTTATTATATTATTGTGCCCATGTAGTACCCATCTTATTATTATTATTGTGCCCCATAGAAACCCACTATTGTTATTGTTGTGCCCTTACATTATTATTGTTATGTCGACTTTGATTATATTCTGACCCCTTAGACTCTTATATATAGAAAGGAGGTCTTGTCATTTGTATCATCTAAAAATTATTCATTTGTGTATGTAAAGGAGGTTTCCCCTGCAATGATGCTTTTCTAAGGTGTTGATTTATCTTTTCTATCTTTTTGTGAGCTAGTTTCATAACATTTGGTATCAGAGCTTTGGATTCTACGGTTTCACTTCTCCAAATAGGTCATCATGGAATTTTCGTTATAGATTTTTTTCTGCAACATTTCAGAAGCTAAAACAAAAACCCATGTTAGACAAAATCTCGCTTAACCTTGGATCTGAATTTCAGATATTTTCTTGCTATATTTTTGAAGATGTGATCTGAGGAAATTATGGTTTTTACAAGCTCTAGAATTTCATCTAAACTAGGTCATAGTGGAAATTTTGCTATCATGTTTTCTCTACAAAGTCTCAGAAGCTAATAAAAACATCCATTTGAGAAGAAATCATTCGAAACCTCAGGTTCGAATTTCAGATCTTGTCTCACTATATTTTCGGATATATGATCTCAGGAAGTTAGGGTTTTTGAAGACTCCCGAATTACATCCTAAATAGGTGACCTTGGGAAAATCATCATAACTCTCTCTTTGTGCATCTGATTGAAATTTTGTCAGAAGTTACGGAAAGAAGATGGATTTGTTTTTGTTTGGGTATAATTTTTAGAACCTAAGGTTGAAATAGTGACACGTGGCATGTCGCACAAGTTCACTCTACTGAACTAGTATATAATTAGGTCATCGTGGGAGATTGCAAATAAATATTTCTTTGAGAATCCAATTGCGATCAGACTTGCGGAGT
This sequence comes from Pinus taeda, assembly GCA_000404065.3. Lineage (NCBI taxonomy): Eukaryota > Viridiplantae > Streptophyta > Pinopsida > Pinales > Pinaceae > Pinus > Pinus taeda. The sequence goes on from APFE030548276.1 coordinate 5,647, forward strand.
TAAAAATAAGACTCAGAGGGATATTACAGGATGAAATTTTAGAACTTAAAGATTCAAAATTACAAAGTTATAGTCGTTTCAAGATCGAGCTCCTAAAATCAAGAAAAAGCAAGATGAAGAAGCTTGATGGCAAGGATCCGATAAATTAGATACTACAGATGGATAAATATTTTGATTTGCTTGGTGTACCACTGTTACAAAAGGTACATATTGCATCTAACTATTTAGAACTAAATCAGATTTTATGGTATAAAGGGCTTTACTTTCGTAAACTACTTGTCACGTGGTCAATTTTCACGCAGGAAATGATAACACATTATGAGGATACAAATAGCAACACCTTCCTTAGCCAATTGATAAATCTCCAACAAAAGGGTTCAATGGTAGAGCACATTGAGGACTTTCAAAAATTAAATATAAGGGTAAATGATATTCTAGAGAAGCAAAAGACAATAGTTTTATCTATGTCATGGAAGATGATATTGATGGTATGAAAGCATATTGGAAGAAAGGCATGGGTGATTTGAAGAAATACATGGAAGGTTTGAAGGAAGGTGGGACAAAGTTGCTACAAGAAAGGCCTCCTAATGACGAAAAGGATCAAGAAACGTCAAAAGAAGAAGATATACACTGCGAACCAACCCTAGTGAAAGAACAAATGAATCCAACCATATCTTGTATTGAAATGGCAAGAATTACCACTCCTGAAACTCTCATGATAGAAGGACATATCAAGAAAAATAAGGTTCAAGCAGTAAAATATCAGGAAGAAAAGTATCAAGAAACATCGAAATAAAATGATACTCACCAGGAATCAACCCCAGAGAAAGAAGAAATGAATTCGACCATATATTGTAATGCATTTGTCAGAATTACCACTCCTCAAACTATAAAGATAAAAGGACATATCAAGAAGAAAAAGGTAATAGTGTTGATTGATTCAGGTAGTACCCATAATTTTATTCATTGTGAGATAGCCAAGGAATTGAATTTCTTCCTATATCCAGCACCAGAGTGTCAAGTCACGGTCGTAAGTGGAGGAACCATAAATTGCTCTAGAAAGTGCCATAATTTCAAGCTATCCATCGGAGAATATGTATTGACTAGCCCAATACTTTCCATTCCAATGGATGGTGTTGATGTTGTACTAGGAGTCTAATGGGTATAATCCTTGGGTAAAATAGCTTTTAATTTTCAAGAACTTTTCATGAAATTTTCTTCGAAAGGAAAGGAAGTTGAATTAAGGGGTATCACAAGGAAACCATGAATGATACTCAGCTCTAATAGAATGACAAAGCTTCTAAAGAAGCAACAACGAGGAATAATTGCACAATTATGTTCGCTAATGATTCCCAAATTGAAATAATCTATTTCTCCAGATCTCCAAAAAGTCTTGCACAATCATTCCAAGGTATTTGAGACTCCCAAAGGTATCCCACTTATTCATGATCATGATCATGTTATTCATTTGATTCCAGGAAGTGTTCCTCCAAACATCAGGCCTTATAGATATCCATATGCCCAAAGGAGTGAAATTGAACATATCGTTGTAGAAATGGTAGAGGTTGGTATAATTATCAAACCAAATTTGATAAACAAAGCAAGGGATGAAGGGAAGAATGGTGAAGTAGGGTGGGAACTCATTCAAAATTTTTCGAAGATCCCAGTTCCAACAATATTTCCAGAACTTGACAAGGAAGGAAAAATCATATTGGAACCTAAAGCATTCACAAAACTGAGAAGTCGATAGCTACAAAATCGATCAATTTCAGAGTATCTCATCAAGTGGAAGAACTTACTTGTTGATGATTCGACATGGAAGGATGATAATTTTATACAGAAGCATCTAGAACTACTCAAGCATTGAGGACAACACTTTTTGAAGGAGAGGGGCACGTTAGGTCCCTATACTACTAGTGTAACCCCTTATTATTATTAGTGCAACCCCCTTATTATATTGTTGTGCCCATGTAGTACCCATATTGTTATTATTGTGCGCCATAGAATCCCACTATTGTTATTGTTGTTCCCTTACATTATTATTGTTATGTCGGCTCTCATTATATTATGACCCCTTAGACTACTATATATAGAAAGGAGGTCTTGTCATTTGTATCATCTAGGAATTATTTATTTGTGTATTGTAAAGGAGGTTGCCCCGTTGAAGAGGCTTATTTCTAATGCATTGATCTATATTTTCTATTTTTTTGTGAGATGGTTTCATAACAGGCGTAGTCCGTGACTGAGTTTAATGAAATTCAACAAAAGGTAGGTCAGACACCTTGGGATTTCGATCAGAGGTTGAAATGCCTAATCAAGCAAGCCAATATGGTAATTACAGATTCCCAACATCATGACTAGTATATAGCATCACTCTTTCTGCACTTAAGAGTGCCTTTGTCACAACAAAAGATAACAATGCAAGTAGAATCCTTAGAAATTGTGATGAGGTTGGACACCTCACCCATGCAAGATACAAACCTTGGAGTGCAACGGATTCACTCATAGCTGGAAATCCTACGCCTAGAATTTCAGACCCTAAAGAAAGGAAAGGAAGCCCAGCTATAAGTGCATGTTGAAGTCTGGTGCTTGAAATGCAAGAGTCATGGGCACAATAAGGACCATTTCTCGGTCTATAAGAACTATCTTATTGGGTGAGGGCCTATTCCCATGAAACCAGATAATAACGTTGGGATAAGCACAAGAGCCTCACCATGGTTTGTTATCTTTCAGGTTTTAGGAAAACACATGGTTGATCATTTCCATTTACTGCAAAATTTTGTACAGACCCCTCAGCAGTTGTTTTGCAACTTTTGTAAATCTGTAGGTCATGATGAGCACCATTGTAGGAGTTATGAGCTGATGATAGATAGAACCACTACCTACTGAATACAGGTAGAAAGTCAGCCTCAAGATCAGGTGGCAGGAGTAGCACGTGGAGGATTCCAAGGCCGAGGACGAGGAAGAGGGGGCAGAACTGGTTGAGAATGTGGGAAGACACTTCGCATGAGATTCTAGAAACCCCACGCATCCATCATGTCAGTATTGCAAACAGCTTGACCATGTGATAGAGGAATGTCCAATCCTTATGGAAAATATGCAAGAAATGAAGGCGCAGCCTAGAAGCCTACAAAAAACATCCATATGATGAGGGAAGAGCCATGCGAAGAAGATTAGAACATAGATATAGTAACAAGGAGTGGTATGACCACTAGTGTAGATAAGGGCAAGCAGCCTGAGACTAATGCATGGGTGTGAAAGGCTGCTAAAAAAAATAGACTTTTACCTTAATCATGCTAAAGAAACCTTCATGGAAGTAAAGAAGAACTTTGCTGAGGCCTCCACCTCTGGAATTCAAGAGAAAATGTTGGAAACTAGTATGACACAAGACGTAAATCCTTCAGTATTAGCTACCTTTCTAAAGACCTGTATGAAGTTACTACATGATAAGAAAGTAGTAGAAGGGTTGCAAGAATTAATCAACAAATAAGGAAATAAAGAAAAGATCCCTGTTGAAGAGAACATCATGAGAAAAATTGGTAAGCATAAGAAGGGAACAGGACACGAGATGAAGCTTACCGCGCAAATAGGAGAATACAAAATGGATCACGTAATCTTGGATTTGGGATCTGATCAAAATGTCCTACCTAAGCATGCATGGGAAATGATGGGGAGACCTACATTATGGTGGTCTCCTATTCAGCTGCGCATGGCAAATCAACAAAATATTATTCCAATGGGGTACTTATATGATGTAACGGTAGACATTGAGGGCACAAGTGAACTGGCCGATTTTGAGGTCATTGAAATAGTGGATGATAATAACTCGTACACCACACTACTAGGAATTGACTGCAATTTTGATATGGACGTGGTAGTCAACTTGAAGAAGCGGAAAATGATGTTTGAAAGGAATTCTCTTCGAGTTGTAGTGCCACAAAACCTTACAGAAGGAGTGCGTTATACTAAACCTGTTCATGACTTTGTGGAGGATGACAATGATTTAGATAAGATATACAAGATCACAACGTGAAATGAAGATTGGATCAATCCTATGATTGATGGATGCATTGCCTAAGATAGGGATAGCTCCTACACCACAGACTCGAATGAAGATCTTGAACACTGGTAGAATCAGTTGCATGAAGTATCTACTCTCCTTTATATGATGACCAAATCGCTGTGATGTGTCTCAACTGAGGTAAGGAAGTTTCTACATTATGATGGTTTGACTGATGTGGATCTATTTTTAGATAAATTTGAAATGGAATTACCATAAGAACATCTCTTCCAAGCACTGGAGTTGGAACTACACACTACGCCTAACTGTTGGTGGGGTACACATAAGGAAAGCTTCATTGGATGGAAGGAATACAAAAGAATGATGAGATAAAGGTTTTGGTATGCTAATACCTGGATAACAGAAAAGTACAGTGGGAAGGATGATTTGCAAGATGATTTGGCATGATGGACTAGGGCACGGGGGACAAAACCACAACCAAAATGGGTGCACATTTTTTTTCATACCTTAGGCACAATTCCAATGAATTGGTATTTGGAAATGAAGCTTCACCATGGGACCGTTGAATGGGACATCTTAAGAGATATTTTCTTATTGAATTTCAGATTTGAGGATGGGTTTGAATGCATTGATGAAGTGCTACATGAGGTAAAAGCAGCTATATTTAGAACACCTAAGGAACTGGTAGAATGGGCTCAACCAAATTAGAGTACATAGCTTCACCATGCACTAGAATGTTACAATGAGACTGCTGAAGAGGAAGAAGCAGACCCATGGAATATTAACATTCCAGAGACAAAGGGATAGCATTAAATCAAAGGACTAAAAGTTGAGAACTCAGATATATCATAACCTTTGAAAACTAGACAAGTAAACATTAGATCTGAAGCAGAGCCTAAGTTCACAAAGCTATGAAACTATTGGGACAAAGAGACAGTCGATAAGGTGGCTGAACTATTGTGTGAATACCAGGATCTATTCCCAACAAAGTTTTTGGATTTGAAAGGGATCGTTGGATATTTGGGTTTTATGAAAATTACATTGAAACCAGATGCAAATCTTGTTAAGAAGAGACCTTATCAGCTCAATCTAAAGTATAAAGAAAAGCTGCACCAAGAGCTTGATAATATGTTGGATGATGTTATTAGTATAGGAATCTGATTGGGTAAGCCCAATGGCTATCCAAGAGAAGAAACAAAAATGTGAAATTAGGATATGCGTAGATCTAAGAAAGTTGAATGATGCATGTGTGCATGATCCATTTCCAAGACCATTTACAGATGAAGTATTAGAGAATGTTGGAGGAAAGGAAGCCTATTCATTTACTGATGGATTTTCGAGATATCATCAAATAAATATCGCACCGGAATATCAAATCAAGACAACCTTCAATGAAGGAGTAGGGTTGTTTTCAATATAGAGTAATTCCATTCAAATTAAATAACGCACCTACAATTTTCTCCCGAGTAGTAATCGCGATGTTTAAGGAATTTATTCATAAATTGTTGGAGGTTTATTTTGATGATTGGAATGTGTTTGGGTTGGCGAAGTGCCATGTTGTGAGTGTATGCCTTATGCTAGATACATGTCGAAGGTATCATATCGTGCTGAACTTGAAAAAGTGCATATTTAGTGTGCCCTTTGGAATTTTGCTCAGCCATGTAGTATGTAAGCAAGGATTGATGGTGGACCCTACGAAGATCACTATGATTGTGAATTTTGAAGCTCCTAGGAATTTAAAACAATTGTGTGCAATCCTGGGGCACACTAGGTATTTTAGAAAGTTTATCAAGGTTTATGCTCAAATAATCGTGCCAATGGAAAAATTATTGAAGTAAGATGCGATATTTTGTTGGGATGAAGAATGTCAACACAGTTTGGATGTCTTGAAGGAAAAGATGGTAACTATGCCTATTTTGGAGTTTCCAAACTTGAAGAAAGAATTCCATGTGCATGTAGATGCCTCCTGCATTGTGCTAGGTGTAGTATTAACACAAGTAGGAGAAGGATAAATTCATCTAATAGCCTTCGTGAGTAGAAAGTTATCGAAGGCTGAGAAGAATTATTCCACTACAGAGTGCAAAGGGATAGTGATGGTCTATGCACTGCAAACATTTAGGTATTATTTGTTGGGTGGACACTTTAAAATGTATACAAATCACTCTGCACTAACGTACCTGGTTAATATGCATGTGTTTATGAGGGGGAATATGTCGATGGTTATTGTTGTTTTAGGAATTGTTGGGAGAGGGATCCCCCAAGGGTAGTTTTGGGCCTAAAAGCCTATGTTTGAGTCAAATTTTGTAATAAAATTGTAAATTCTCTGCATTTTGTGGTCGCAGAGCATGAAGCTGTCATGTGTCATAAAGGCTAGTCTGACCTTAGTTTTTTAAAGTAAAGTCGGCTGTAAGATATCTACCCATGGTCTGTGGACCATGGGATTAAAAAGGTCTAAGATCTAAGTAGTTTTAAGGACATACAATGTAAGCGAGAGTCATAGCTCTAAAGTAAGAAGTCTAAGTCTTGATTTCTAGCATAGGTAAAGGCTATGTAGCTGAGTGCACAGAGGCTTAGGGTAGAAGTCCGCAGCTAAGTGAATAGACCCCTACAGTTGTGTGTGCGGGGTGAGCAAAGTTTGTACACACTTGGAAGATATTAATAAAGAATGATATTCTAAATTTTTGTGTCTTTGTTCTACTGATGCATCTTGATATGTTATGTATGAATTCCCTTTATTATGCTTATATGATGTGAGAATGAATACAATTACATTGGATAGCTGAACACGATCCAAGGATATCTATTTACATAGTGTTAACTTTAGTTACCTAATAAGATAAGTAAAACACTTAGAGTAATTCAGGAATCTGCAAGGACCTTTTCCCTAGTAGCACGAAAGTACTAGTGTAGTAGATTAGGACTAAACAAAGGTTTAATGTACCCTTTTGCAGAGGTATTGAAGGCTCTTGCAAGCCCTAGAGTGAAGCAACCTGCACGAAGGCAGGGATAGAGGAAGTCAAATGACATCACAACCATATTAGGGTGCGGAAACTTGGTTCCAGCATCCCCCCATACTGCTTCAAGTGCGACTTTGGTCTACGGTCGTGGGTTGATGCCGAAAGGGCTAGTAGTGTAGGGATTTATTTGCCTAATTAACGTTGAACCTGAACCAAGCCCCCTCAAGACAGCAAATGGTTCCGATGTTGGGACTAAAATCTGCATAAGAGATGTGTGATGTCATATCACTGGAATCTCACTAAGAAAGAGATTGGATACTGGTTGGATAGGAAGATCCACAAATTCGTGGCACAAGAGAACCAAAACCCGCGACTCACAGAAGAACAGGGGTTGGACATGTACCTGTATACAGAGATCCATGAGATCTTTTTCTGCTCCTTTCCGATTGAGCTATACAAGTGGATCATGAAGCTAGTAGATAGCCAAGGATGGTAGAAACTTGATGGTCCAATCGTTTGGACCCCATAGCTAGTGCAAAGGTTGGAAGCATCACAGGATAAGATCGCACGCACCGTCGATCATTGGCTCGATCGTGTCATAGGAGGATTTGTCACTAGATTTTTGATTGACACCTCAATCAACTACAACGAGGTGGAGTGGCTCTTTTTAGAGGACCACGAGGTAAGTATGTAAAATCTTTGAATACCTAGATTAAAATGTTATTATGTGAAAAATGCATTATGCAACTACCTTGATGTTTGGGGCTACGTGAGGCGGAAAAACTTATGGAAATGAAGGAAAAAAGGGTCCTAAGTATAGCCTGTTGATTTCACCTCCGTGAGGTGATGAAGAGGGGATAGTGAAGATTTCTCCACGAAGTGCTATTCAGTTAATAAGACAAGGATTCCCGCAAATACCACCTCCAACTTCACCCATACCACCCCCACCTCCACTGCAGTTTAGTATGGAAAATTCAGTGAAGCTACCATTGTTCAAAGGCTTGGGGAATGAGGACCTAGAACAATTCTGGTTTGTCGTGAAAGCTGTATGGGAAGCTCAGGGTGTGACAAATGATAACATGAAGAAGGCTACATTATTTAGTTCTCTACAAAATCACGTGCTAACCTGGTATATCAAGTACGCTAATGATAACCCTAATGTTGGAGTAGCAGACATCTAGACAAAACTGAATAGACAATTCAGTAGGCCTAAGTTTGAAGCACAGTCTATTGTGGGGTTCAAAGAAATCACAATGCAACTAGGTGAGACACCTTGGGAACTCGATCAGAGGTTGAAGTGTACATTCCACGAAGCTAACATGAACCTAATAGATAGACAGTGATCAGATATTGATCAAGGACCTTAGCAATAGTCACATGTCTTGACTTAACCGTAGTTGCAAATAATGTACATGTGGTTGCAGTTAACATGACCGCCAGTTCTACGTGTGTTAGCATTGAAGGGTTAATATTGGTTTTAAGCGCTAAAACCTTTTCCTTAAGTGCATTTATTAAAATACGAATTAAGCACGAGGGTAGTCTTAGAAACATGGTAAATGGTATCTCGCATGAACAAAAGGCTAGAAGCGATATTCTAAAATTTCATGCGATTACCCTTAGTGAGCGACACGTAGCACGGGAAAACTGCTTTTCTCGCGCGTTCTCGATCTCATATTGATCATGCAAAAATCTACGCAAGATTGTGCGACAGTCGTTGGATCGAGTGGGAAAGATCAATGGTGGATATTGTTCGGGCTAGTTGGTGAGTGGATGATGTGATAGTCGTTTGATTGGATGGGATAGATTGATGGTTGAGAGTTAACCTGATCGCCAGCTTTACGGACGCTTATTTCTAACCATCGGGATTATATCGCCTCATGTGCATGCCCAACAAAAAGTTATTGTTAACAATTACCTCTGATGGTCAGCCTAGCGGAGTGGCTAAACTTAGGTGGATGTGCTAAGTTTAACTAAATATAAGTGCGGTTAACCAATTTTGGTGGAGTAATCTTAGATGATTTTGCATAAATACACTCCAGGACCAGTTATTATAGAAGCATAGACAAAGAGATAGAGAAACTCAGAGAGAGTGAAACAATAGGCTAGCTAGGCTAATTGCAACCTTTTGAAGCCAATGGAATAGTCCAGAGAAGCTGAGGAAGTCATCTTTATGGAGAATTTCATCCAGGAAGATTAATTTTGGAGCTCAGAACCACCAGGGGTTGGAGGCAGTTATAGGAGCTACTATTACTCATTCTCAGCAAACCAACTATCATTTCTGACTATAATGAGCCTTCTAAGTCCATTGCAGGGATTTTCTGAAGCACTTGGAGACTTCTAAAGGCTGTGATGCCACAGGGAAGTTTCAGGTAGCAAATGATGAAATGATCAGTCTATTGTTGGTGTCTAATATATGCTGGAGATAGTAGAAGAAGTTTCAGAGACAGTTGAATAATTCTGAAGGAGTTAGAGCCATCCAAAAGCTTAGGGTAGCTTAGAGCACTGATTGAAGGAATCAAGTCTAAGGAAGCTTAAATCTTTTTGCAGAGTGATGACAGCCATGACAGGGATATAGATGGTATTCCAAGCCCATTGGTTTAGTTCAGTATCCTTTGGAGTTAAGTGTGGAACTTGTAAAAGAAACTTTACCATAATCCCAAAGATCCAAGTCAAGATGACAAAAGCTCAAGGAGGCGTAGCCTACAATATTCAGGTGAACTAATAGATTAAATTTTTTGTTATGCGTGGTTGTTTGTTTGCTACATTATATGATTGTCATATGTGTTTAATATCAGAAGAAACAAATGGACTTAAAGCACTTAAACAGTTAAAAACAAACAACATGCACCTGTTTCAAGTATTTAACTCCATAAATGTCATACATAAGCTAGATCATATATTTGTTAAGCTTTGAGTGGGAGGTTCTTCTAAGCATAACAAGTTGTTACCCCCATTTCAGATCAGATAACATTGCGAGTTGTTTGTTGCTTCGCTCCTGCCACACTTAAGGGCTGTGATGTTGCAGCAGAAGATAACAACTCAGGCAGAGACCTTGGAGATCGCAATGAGGTTGCATGAAACATTGATGGAAGATCCAAATCTTTGCCTTGAGATGCAAAGCTTGAAGCAGGGCAGAACAGTTCGACCCGAGATGCATGAAGAGGTATGGTATCTGAAATGCAAGAGTTAGGGGCATGACAAAGACCATTGTCTAGTCTTTGCGAACTACCTTACAAGAGGAGGACCGATGCCTTTGAGACGAGAAGCTCAAGCAGGACCAAGCATGAGGCTTGCATTTTTCTATGCTATATGTCAGGTAGCAGGAAAACATGCCACGGGTAACTGTGTTTTGCTGCAAAAGTTTGTATAGGCACCGCAATAGCTGTTTTGTAACTTTTGTAGGTCAATAGGGCATGATGAGTGTAATTGCAGGATTTACGAATTAATGATGGATAGGACTCCCACCTACAGGGTTCAGGTAGAAACACAGCCCCAAACCAGGGTGCACGGATGGTGCGAAAAGGATTTCAGGGGCACAGACGAGGATGAGGGGAGGACCTAGCAAAGGTTGAGGATAGTTGATTTGCTACAATTACAGAGGACTAGGACACTATGTCCGTGATTATACTTACCCAACACATTTTTCATGAAACTAATGCACGTTGTTCAATCATGAAATGGAGGATCGTCCTACACTGATAGCAAGGATACATGAAAAGGGGCGCTACCACCTCCGCTGACTCAGAACCTACAGATGATGAGGTAGGAGCCGTGTAGGTTTTAACCCTGTACAGAAATTACCGGCGTACGAATTCTAAAACAAAGAAAATAAATAATGCGAGAGCATAACACATAAAACACATATGCACAGAGATTTTCCCTTGGACCGAAAACCATAGGTAGGTTCGCCCAACCTAATATAGGGTCCAAAAAAAAAATAAAAAAATTTCTCGGGGCGTTGCCCTGGATGCCGTAGATGGGGGCTACCCACCCCCCTCAAACCCCCCGGACAGGGGGGGCTGGTGCCCCCCCTATGACCCCCCCATT
>APFE030548276.1:20106-55814 GCA_000404065.3 Pinus taeda
TGGTTGGACTTCATGTTTAATAACATCTTTCACCTCTCTGAACACCACATCGCAGCTGTACACAACCTTCTGTGTGACTGGGTTCCAAAGTTTATAACCCTTTAAACCATCCTATACCCAATAAAGATGCACTTTTCAGATTTACTATCCAACTTGGTTCGTTTCTCCTTTGGAACATGTACATATGCATCACATCCAAATACCCTCAAATGTGAAAGAGAGGGTTTCTTACTAGTCCATACATCTTGTGGAGTCTTATCCTCCAACGCCGATGAAGGTGACCTGTTGACCAGGTAACATGCAGTATCCACTCCCTCTGCCCAAAATTCCTGTCCTAACTTGGCACCACTGAGCATGCTTCTTGCCCTTTCCATCAATGTCTTGTCCTTTCTTTCTGCGACTCCATTTTGCTGAGGTGTATATGGAGTAGTCTTCTACCGTGCTATACCACACTTCTTACAGAATTATTCAAATTCCTTGTTGCAAAATTCTCCACCATTATCTATCCTCAGCAACTTTATCTTCTTCTCTATCTGATTTTCCACCAGAGCCTTAAATTCTTTAAACCTATCAAAGACTTCAGATTTCTTCTTAAGGAAATATATCCATGTATTCCTTGAGAAGTCATCTATAAATGATACATAGTACACAGACTTACCCAGTGATGGAACTTTCACAGGTCCAACCACATCACTGTGCACAAGCTCTAATATTTGTTTCGTCCTCTTACCACATGAGGGTAAACTCAACCCGATTATGCTTCCCATATACACAATTTTCACAGAAATTCAAAATCCAAGAGAGCTATTACTCATACCTTATTACCTACCTTTCCAATGAAGTATCCGAAGGCCTTTCTCTCCAATATGTCCAAGCCTTTGATGCCACAACATGGTCTTCTCTCCAGAGACCACTAGTTTTCTGCTCCATTTTCAGGAACCATAGAACTATTGCACCCGTCAAAAACAGTGCTACCTTGCAGCTTGTACAGAGTTCCAATCCGAACTCCCCACATCAATACCAGTGCTCCTCGAACCATCCTGCAGGTATCCTTCTCGAACACTGTCTTTACACCTGCATCATCCAACTTTCTTACAGAAATCAGATTTCTAGCCAGTGCAGGAATATGCAGAACACCCGGAAGGGTTCTAACCCTTCCACCTTGCAACTTCAACTTTACTTTTCCGCGACCAATGATTCTAGCCTTCCTATCATCTCCTAAAGAAGACATCACCACCATCGTATTTCTCATACTCGCAGAACCACTCTCTATGGGGAGTGAAGTGAAAGGATGCACCTGAGTCTATTAACCATGCCTCATTATCTACATGTGTACTTGAAGAAGCCAAGTACACATCCCCACCTTCATCTGAGGTGGTTTTCGCCTCTGCAGAAGGAGCATCATCAGATCCCTTTCCTTTATCAGGAGCTTTAGATTTACAATCCCTTCTGAAGTGCCCTTCCTTTCCGCATTTCCAGCACACCACCTTTATAGCTTTTCCTGGAGATTTAGATCTCCCTCTAGACTTAGATCTCCCACTCAATTACTTATTTTTGTTTCTATTCTGGGACCATCCTCGTATAGACAAGGCATAACCATTCTGGTTGTCCATACTTTTCCATCTCATCTCCTCTGTCAGCAAGGCTGAGACTATTTCATCAAACTGCAAAGCAGTTGCATTGCTACCTATTGCAATAACCAGACTATCCCATGAATCTGGTAGAGGAGACAACAAATTGATGCACTTATCTTCATATGAAATTTTAATAACAACAGATTATAATTGACTTACCACAGTATTAAACGCATTCAGATGCTCTATCACCAAGTCTCCATCTTTCATCCTCAAGTTATACAGCTTTTTCCGCAGGAACAGTTTATTCACCAGAGACTTAGATTGGTACAAAGCCCCTAACTTGTCCCACAAAGCCTTCGCCGTAACTTCCCTTAATACATTCAGAAATACTGAATCAGAGACACACAATCGTATTGTGCTCTTTTCCTTCCGATCCAACTTCTTCCATTCTTCATTGGTTACTGTCGTTGGTTTAGTACCCGGATCTACCATGATCCACTGATCTTTATCCACCAACAGATCCTCCATCTTGAGTTTCCACAACTCAAACTCTGACCATTGAACTTCTCAATCTCTATCTTTCCGCTACTTGCCATCTTCTTTCACCACCAGAATCGATCTCACAGATCTCCCACTGAACAGGGTCTACCATAGGCCTGAGAAAAACCCCTCAACAACAAAGGCGTCCTCTTGAAGCCAAAACAAATCTGATACCAAATGTAGGTTTTAACCCTGTACAAAAATTACCTGCATACGAATTCTAAAACAAAGAAAATAAATAATGCAAGAGCATAACACATAAAACACATATGCACAGAGATTTTCCCCTGGATCCCAAAACCGAGACTACTAGCTTGATTTTTCATTATGTTCCTTTCAATGTTACAATACATATTTATACATGCCGAAGCATCCAATGCCATGGACCGAAACCCATCGCGTCCAAAACCATGGCCTAGAAACCATAGGTAGGTTCACCCAACCTAACACAGGGTCCAAAAAAAAAATATATATATTATCGAGGCGTTGCCCCGCACCCCATAGAGGGGGGATACCTACCCCCCTCAAACCCCCCGGACGGGGGGGGCTACTGCCCCCCTTGTGACTCCCCCACTGTGCAATCGGCGCAATGAAGGGGGGGCTCTGCCCCCCTTCTAATCCCATGGTTCACTACATAGATTTTTCATGGAAAGAATATAACACAACCCAACAAGTCGTGCAAAGAGGATCCAAACGTAAATACAGTGCTCAAAAGTGGAATCACGACAAGAGATGAAAAGGGGAAATAGCCAGAAGATAGTACATGGGTTCACAAAGCTCTCTTGAAGGGGGCTGAGTTTGATTTGAGTGCACACGTGAAACCTTCATGGAAGCTAAGAAGAGCTTCATTGAGGCCTCAACCTTAGGAAGCAAGAATAAGCCTGAGCAGGAGATGGACCCCTCTATGCTCATAACTTTCCTCGAGACCTATATGAAGTTACTATGTGATATTAAGGCTATGAAAGGGTTAAAGAGCTCATCAGTAGATGCACTGGAACCACACCGAGTGAGCCACACATAGTGCGAAAGGTTGGCAAGCATAAAACAAGAACGGGATGGGAGATGAGACTGACCGCACAAATAGGAGAGTATGAAATGGATCAGACTATTTTGGACCTAGGTCAGATGTGAACGTCCTACTAAAGTAGACTTGGGAATGGATAGAGAGATCCATGCTGCAATGGTATCCAATTTAGCTAAGGATGGCCAATCAGTAGAATATCATCCCCATGGGGTGGTTGTAGGGGGTAACTATGAATATTGAGGGAGCGAATGCACTGGTTGATTTTGAGGTAATAGAGATAGACAACAATCCCTATCTTGTGCTCCTAAGAATTGACTGGGCCACTAATATGAATGGGGTAATCAATCTAAAGAAGTAAAAGATGATCTTTGAGAAGAAATTGCTATGTGTAATAGTACCTCTAGATCCTGTTGAGGGATCACACTATACGAAACCAGTCCACGGTTATGAGAGAAATGACGATATGGATTGTATCTATAAGATAACAGCGTGAGACCAATATTGGGTGAATCCCATTGTGAACGGATGAATTGCATGGGATTGCGAGGGCTCTTACACTTCAGACTCCAATGAAGAGTTAGAGCGCTAGAAGAATTGGTTACATGAAGTGACTACACTGAACTACAACGTGATGACTTGATCACTGCGTTGTATGTCCTCAGAGGTAAGAAATCTGCCTAGTTATGATGGCCTCAATGAGGTAGATATCTTTTTGGATTCATTTGAAAGGGAGGTACCAGAAAAGCAATGCTTCTAGGTGTTGGAATAGGCATTGTGCGCTATGCCCGCAAGATGGTGGTGTACGCAGAAACGAAGATTTGATGATTGGCGTGAATGCAGGAGGATGATGGGAAGATGATTTGGAAAGACTAAGATGTGAATGACAGATAAGTATGATGGTCAGGATGATCCATGCACACATTTTGCCAAATGGACCCAGGCTTATGGAGAAGAGCCCCAACTTGAATAGATGCACTTGTTCTGTCACACCCTAGATATTGTGCTGAAAAACTAGCATGTAGAAACCGAGCTCCGCCATGGGATAGGTGAATGGGATATCCTTCATGAGGGATTCATGATGACATTCAATTTTGAGGATGGGTTTGAAAATATTGATGAAGCACTACAAGAGATGAAAGCAACAATCTTTAGGATATTGTAGGATCCTTTAGACTTGATTTAGACTAAATGGGCTACTCAGCTAAGTCACGCACCAGAATTTTATAATGTAACTGTTGAAGAAGAGGATGAGGATCTGTGGAAGATTAACATTCCAGAAACAGAAGGTCACTGTGAGGTTTAAGGATCGCAGATTGAGAACCCTGATATAACTGTGTTGTTGAAAATGAGACAAGTAAACATTGGTATGAAGGCAAAACCCTAATTCGCAAAGATTTGAGACTACTGGGATGATGCGACGTTGGATAAGGTCATTGAATTACTCTACGAATACCAGGATTTATTTCCTACCAAGTTCGCAGATTTGAAGGGGATAATCAGGGACCTAGGTATGATTAAGATCACGTTAAAACCCAATGCGAAGCCAATTAAACAAAGATCTTACCGTCTCAATCTGAAATATAAGGAGAAGGTCTACTTAGAGCTAGACAAGATGCTCACAGCAAGCATCATTGAGACTATGGAAGAATCTGACTGGGTAAGTCCAATGGTGGTATAGGAAAAGAAGCAGAAGGATGAAATAAGGATATGTGTGGATCTCAGAAAGTTGAATGATGCTTGTGTACATGATCCTTTCTAGACTCTATTCACTGATGAAGTGTTGGACAATGTAGGTGGCCAGGAAGCATATTCCTTCACTAATGGGTTCTCTCGGTACCACTAGATCAAAATTATGCCAGAGGATAGGAGCAAGACAGCCTTCGCGACTAAGTGGGGTTATTTTTAGTACCCTATAATGCAATTTGGATTGAAGAATGTGCCAGTGATCTTCTCATGTGTCATTGTTGTTGTGTTCAAGGAATTTATTCATAAGTTCTAGGAGGTATATTTTGATGATTGGATTGTGTTTGGGTTGGTTAAACACCATGTAGCGAGCTTGTGCATGATGCTGGATAGCTATCAAAGATACCATATTGCACTGAATCTCAAGAAGTGTCTATTTTGTGTTCCTTTTGGGAACCTATTGGTGCATGTGGTTTGTAGACAGGGACTGGTGGTAGACCTTGTGAAGAACGAGGTGATATTGAACTTGGAAGTGCCAAGGAGTGTGAAACAACTACGCACTACCCTAGGACATACGAGATATCACAGAAAGTTTATCAAAGGCTATGCCCTGATCACCACACCTATGATTTATTATTGAAGAAGGATGTCACATTCTGTTGGAACGATGACTGTAAGAAAAGTTTGGATATATTGAAAGAAAATATGGTCACCGTGCCAATTCTAATCTTCCTGGATTGGAAGAAAGAGTTTCATGTACATGTCGATGCGTCACATATAGCACTGGCAGAAGTACTGACACAGGCTGGCAGAGAAGGCTTGGACTATCCTATCACATTCACAATCCAAAGATTGTCAAAAGCGGAGAAGAACTATTCCACCACCAAATGCAAAGGGCTAGCTATGCTGTATGTGCTCCAGAAGTTTAGGCACTACTTGTTGGGAGGCCATTTTAAAATGTGTACAAATCACTCTGTGTTGTAGTACCTGGTTAATAAGCCTATGTTGGGGGTAGGAATTTGCAGATGGCTCTTATTATTCTAGGAGTATGATTTTGAAGTTATTGTGGAGCCTAGACAACTAAACGCGTGACCAGACCATCTGTCGTGCATCGAAACAGGAAAATAACCCATTAATTGGGAGGAAGGATTGCCTGACGTGTAGCTATTTGTAGTGCGCATCGCGGATGGTCATTTTAAGGATATAATACAATTCCTAATGACATATGCTGCACCAGAAGGATACCGTGTCCAACAGAATAAGGAATTAGTGGTGCCCGCAGTAATTTTCTCTGTCATTGCTAGGCATCTATACAAGATGGGGACTGATGAGATATTGCAATGGTATGTACCTAATTTCGAAAGAAGCACCATCCTCATGGATGCTCATGGGGGCACCGTTGGAGGACATTATTCAAGGACAGCGATTGTGCAGAAGATTCTACACGCATGTTTGTTGTGGCCAACCCTCCATCAGGACTCAAATGCGTATTGCAAGGCGTGCAATGTTTATCAAAGGACTGGCAGGCCATCGTGAAGGGATGACATGTCTTTGAATCCTCATATGACATTGCAACCCTTTGAGAAATGGCCAATAGACTTTGTGGGCCCCATTTAACCCCAAGGAAAGATGGGAACAAGGTATATTATCATCACGATAGAGTATTTGACTCATTGGGCAGAGGCACAGCTTGTGAAGGATTGCAGAGGTGTAACCACTGCAAAGTTCCTCTTTGAGCATGCATTGACACAATTTGGATGTCCAAAGATCTTGATGAGTGATCGTGGTACGCACTTCCTGAATGAGACGATCAATGTGCTGACAGAATAATTTCAGGTATACCACCAGAAAAGCACACCTTATCACCCATAGGCTAATGGGACAGTGGAGGCATTCATCAAGGTGCTTGAAAATGTGATGACCAAGGTTTGTAATGCTTAGCAAAGTGATTGGGACCTATGCATACCTTCATTACTATGGGCTTATCAAATGACATGCAAGAAATTGACTGGAAAAACCCCCTTTAGGCTTGTCTATGGTGTTGAAGTGGTAATGCCTATGGAATATATTGTGCTTAGTATGCACATAGCAACGCTTACAGGTATGATGGATCATGGAGCCTTGGAGGAGAGGCTCATACAACTGGATGAGCTCAAGGAAGAGATATTTTTGGTTGGATTTCAACAACAGGTCCAAAAGCAATGCGAAAAGGCATGGCATGATTGACACATTACGCCGCACTCATTTAAGGTAAATGACCTGGTTTTTCTATATGATAGTAAGTTTGATAAATTTCCAAGGAAATTCAGAATGCACTAGTTAGGGCCCTATGTCATTAAATAAATTACTGATGGAGGAGAGTTACATCGGGTCAAATTAAATGGAGAACCCTTCCCGGGAAAGGTTAATGGCAGTCGTTTGAAGCCATACATCGGTGGTTCGACCATGTGACTAAATGAAGGTAGCATAGTCTTAGCACTCCAGGCAGCTAAAAGGAGGCATGGGACTATAAACTACATTGCCTGGGTTGGAAGTTGTACGATTGGAGGATGGTGTGAAGAAAGGAAGTGTCACAGGGTCCACGACAATGCAAAGGGAGTTGCACTACCGAAGGAGAAATCACGCAAGTTGGCCAGAAAGTGACCGTTACAGTCATTGTTCATGAAAATATGGTAGAAGTGAGGCCAAATGGAGTGGGCGTCTGGCATTTAAGATGAAATTTATGGCTCAGATCCTTGAAAATCTATCACCAATCTGACATTAATGAACCCATCTTGGGGTGAACAGTTAGATTTGAATTCAAAATTCCCTATAAATTACAAGTGGATGTCCAGCAAGAAACACTTGGTAGTTTGAGTATTCAATTATTGAGCTCTCATACACCTCTCGATCAAGAATTCTTCGAGGCTTTCAAATAGAGTCCCTCATTTGCGAACTTGCCCAAGATGTTGCGATCACTGTTAGAGAGTT
This sequence comes from Pinus taeda, assembly GCA_000404065.3. Classification (NCBI taxonomy): domain Eukaryota; kingdom Viridiplantae; phylum Streptophyta; class Pinopsida; order Pinales; family Pinaceae; genus Pinus; species Pinus taeda. The sequence continues at coordinate 27,901 of APFE030548276.1, forward strand.
TTATGTCAGCACCCTTGAAAATTGTAAATACAGAGCAAGTAGTAGAGGAGCCAGCACAAGAAATGGAAAGAGAGGTGGGAGTAGTTGAAGTATTGGTAGAGGTCCCTAAATCATCAAGAATGCCAAGACTGAAGCCAACCCCAACCAAGGAGACTGCAAAGGACAAGTAGGGCAAGTAGCCTTCCATACCGATGCACGCATCGCTAAGAAGAAAGACACCAAAGCCAACTGCACAGGAGAAAGGCAAGGCTATAAACATAGAACCAGAGGAGGAAGATATTGAATACATCCCGATGGACGGTGAGGTTGTGGGAGCTGAAGTAGAGGAGGTTGAAACCTAGGGTGTGGACCCTATTACATGGTTTCTAGAGTATGTCCCTTCATGCAAGCCTAAGTCCAAGGTCCCAAAGGACATTGATGGGAGTAAGACTCCCCTACAAACCCCTCCACTACCAAATGAAATTGCTTTTAACAATTCGCATTTGGCACGAATGTGGATACTAAAGCTTGAAGAATAGGACTTGGCGGACCATGAGAAGTTGCCACACCTAGCGACCGAGAAACTGATGTGCCACATCATATACACGAATATGGGAATGACCGCATTAGAGCTGCGGAGGTGGCTCAAAGGAGTAGAGAAGGCAGGGTTGCTCAACCTGCTCTGGGTGCCGCACTATAATCGCACCCCGGTGACAGTTTTGGTCATTAAGTAGCTGTTGTGCTTGGCGCATGATGGGTGTCTATGGCTTGATTATCCGATACCCATCACAGATAGGTTGATTCACTGAATAACGGGCCTTCCGTATATAGGAGGGAATCTGGCGATGATCTTTGGTGGCAAGGGTGGCAAGTAGGAACTCACAGAGTCAATGAAGGAAAAATATAAGCTGGTGAAGAAGCTGCGTGGGTATGTTATTTCCAACATCTGTGACCCTGCTATGAAGGTAGCGACATAGATCGTGGCAGGGAATATAATGTGGAAGTGTCGTGTCAATGAGGTGCTGGCACCTGTCGTTGCACTCGCACAATAGTGTGTGGAAGGAGTCTAGTTTAACAGGTCAGAATACCTTCATGGAGAGTTCCTGGGGAACTGTCATGAAGCATAAGAGCTTAGCAAGACGTTCCACTACACGTGGCTCCTTCTGTTGATTGTGCTAGTAGCATGGGAGCTACCATAGGATAGCCAGTTCCCTTCGGTCATGCCATACTTCCCTAAAGCATCGAAGTACGCTTCGTTGTGGTGACCAAGGAAGCACATCGAGTTTGAGACAATAAGATCTTCTGGATCTTGATGGAGATGAATACAAGAATGGACATCAATCGCAAGCCATGATTGTCACCCATGGTGTACGCTAACCTAGAGAGCTATGCTGAGTTCAAATCTAATTTCCATCGAGTCTCCATCAGGGCACGAAAGGACCCTATGCAAAAGTGGTACAACTTACTGTATCTAGCCACGGATGACACCATTGATGCAATGCTTGATTAATGGCCAGCAAAGTGGCGCACTACCACGGACTTGGCGGTGGGTGGAAGCAAGTCCACTGCATAGAAGAAGAAGGTGGAGGCCAAGTTGAAGATGGCACAGCTGGTTGACACGAGGAAAAAGGAGGCCACTGATAAGGCCCAAGTGGAAGAGGCAGAAAAGCAGGAAGGTAAGTAGACATGTGGAACAAAGCATGGCTTTGACAAAGGCGTGTGGTTGCCTTCACCTGAGACCAAAGAGGAAGACACAAAACAACACGGCACGGACCCTCGGGAGACATCCACCCGCATTAAGTGCCCAAGAGAGCTGGAGAAGGGAGGGTCCAAAAAGAAATCTAAGGCAACCAAGACCTCACTAGACCCTATGACATTGATGGAAGGTGAATTACATTATATCGGTGACACAGTCAGAGATGTCACTACATAGGCACTGCAACAATTTGAACAATAGAAGCAGATCATCCTAGGGGCCATCCAGATCGGGTTGCAGGAGTTGCATAGCTGCATGTCACAAGCTAGTATGATGTCTACCATCTTGGCTATTGGCACTTCAGAGGCTGCAAATATGTTGCGCATGAAGGCTTCCAGTGCACTAGTGTTGTTGGATGGAGCACTGACCATGGAAAATGAGGCTAATAAGCCCACTGTCAGCGCCTTGAAGGGAGTTGGGTTGAACCTAGCAACACTTCCACGTGAAGCACTCCACCTCTTGCAGCATGGAGTAAATGCAGAACTGAGGGCCCGAGAGCACCAAACCCTCCAAGTGATCAGCGAACAGTGGATCAATAATGAATAGATGGCCTTACAATGAAATGCTGCCATCACTGCTAACACTGAGGTGACCAACCAGAGCAAGAATATCATGCAGGTCATTGAGGAGGCATGCAAAATGGTCCCAGAGTGGGTAATTCTAGAGGAGGAGCCAGTCGAGGTATGCATTCACAAGTTGGCGACAAGGGTGCATGACACTCAGACTTAGATGGTGTGGATTCAGTTGGAGTTGAACCTGCAAATTACCAAGCTATAGTTGAGGGCCCAGCCCTCCACACTACCAAAAGTAAAGGAACAATGGGCGACCACTGTCACAGTAGTAGTCACGGCAGTGGAAAGTGTAGTAGTAGACTACACACAATTGTTCGAGGAATCATTTGAGGTCTTGACAAGCTTGCAGGAGGACCCAAATATATAGAGGCTAGAAATGGAAGCACACAAGCTACAACATCGCTATGATGAAGTTAAGTGCACAACATGAACCATCACGTTGACACAAAGGCTAGCCAAGCTGCAGGAGGCCAGGCAACTAAAGGAACAGGTGGATGTAGCACTGTACAAGGAAGCAGTGCTGAAGGTGAGACTAAAGCCCTAGCTAGAGGAAGTTTACGCAATCACAAGAAATATTGAAGGCAAGCTTGCAACTTTGTAAGCGATGCAACAAAAGTTTCACGCTGACAGCACGAGAGAAGTGACCGAGAAGAGAGTGAAATATGCAAAGCAGGTAGCAACTCAATGCATGGCCAAGGTTGCAGTCATACGAATTGAGCTAGATGGGCTTCATGCAAAGACCTTCGTGCCTACCAAGTGACTCGAGGGTGAGTCATGATATTTGTGTTGGGGGCCTATTGGGAGCACGATCCCCCAAGCGCAGTTTTGGTGCTAAAAGCCCATGTTTGAGTCAAAATTCGTAATAAAATCATAAAGTCTCCACATTTTGTAGTCGCAGAGCGCGAAGGTGTCATGTGTCATAAAGGGTAGTTTGCCCTTAGTTTTGTAAAGTAAAGTCGGCTGTAAGAGATCTACCCATGGTTCGCGGACCATGGGATTGTATAAAAAGAGCTAAGCTCTAAGTAGTTTTAAGGACATAGAATGTAAGTAAGAGTCGTAGCTCTAAAGTAAGAAGTCTAAGTCTTGAGTTGTAGAGTAGGTAGAGGCTTTCGCAACTAAGTTCTTGGACCCCTACAGTTTTGTAAGCAGGGTGGACAAAGTTTGTAAACACTTGGAAGATATTAATAAAGAAAGATATTCTGCAATTTCTGTGTCTTTGTTCTACTGATGCTTCTTGATATGTTATGTATGAATTTCCTTTATCATGCTTATATGATGCATGAATGAATACAATTACATTGGAAAATTGAACGTGATCAAGGATATCTATTTACGTGGTGTTAACTTTAATTATCTAATAAGAAAAGTAAGACACTTAGAGTAATTTGGGAATCTACAAGGACCGTTGCCCTAGCAGTGTGAAAGTACCTGCGTAGCAGATTAGGACAGTGCGAAGCTTGATTGTACCCTTTCGCAGAGGTCTTGAAGGCTAAAATAGAGGGCTCAACTTGCAAGCCCTAGAGTGAAGCAACCTGCATGAAGGTAGGGATAAAGGAAATCAAACAACATCACAACCATCTTAGGGTGCAGAAACTTGGTTCGAGCATCCCTCCATACTGCTTCGAGTGAGACTTCAGTCTGCGCTCTGTGGGTTGATGGCGAAAGGACCAGTAGTGTAGGGATTTTTTTGGCTAATTAATGCTAAACCTAGGTCAGGGCCCCTTAAGCCAACAAGAACATGACTTTGAAGTGATTGTGAATCTTGGAAGGCTAAATGCAAGATTGACCACCTGTCAAGGATTGAAATGAATGAAGAGCCAAAAAGTTTGGAGGAAGGATTGCCGAATGCGCAGCTCTTTGCAATGTGCATCACATATGACCATTTTTCTGATACCATTTAGTTTTTAACCACGGGCACAGTGTCGGAAGGATATTCTACTCAACAGAAAAAGGAATCTGTAGTCCACTCTACATATTTTTCAGTCATTTCAGGTCACTTGTATAAGATGGGAACAAATGAAATACTACGAAGGTATGTTCCAGAATTTGAATGTGCTAGTATCCTCAATGAAGCACACACAGGAGCAGCGGGAGGACAATACAGAGGAAAAACGATTGCATAGAGGATTATCTGTGCTAGGTTATGTTTGCAAAAATTACATAAGGATTCTAAGGCGTACTACAAGGTGTGCGATGCTTTCCAAAGGATGGGAAGGCCTTCATGAAGAGATGAATTGCCTTTAAATCCTTAAGTTTGATTGCAGTTATTTGATAAATGGGCCATTGATTTCATAGCTCCAATACGACCACTAGGAAAGAAGACAGACACATGGTATATTATTATTACAACAAAGTATTTAACTAGATGGGCGAAAGCACAACCAATGAAGGATTTTACAGCTACCACCACTATGACATTTTTGTTTGAATATGCCTTAACATGGTTTGGATGCCCTAAGATGTTGATGAGTGATAGGGGTACACATTTCTTGAATGAAATTATTAGTGCATTGCTTCAATAATTCCAAGTATATCACCAAAAGAACCCACCCTATCACCCACAGGAGAATAGAATAGTGTAAGCGTTTAAAAAAATCTTGGAGAATGCATTGACAAAGGTCTACAATGCATAAAAGAATAACTGGGATATGCATGTAACTGCAGTAACATGGGCATAGAGGATGACTTGCAAGAAGTTGACAGGCAAAACATTGTTTAGATTGGTCTATGGGATTGAAATGGTGATGCCTATGGAGTATATTGTGCCAACTTTATGTATTTCAACTTTGATAGAGATGGTGGATTGTGAGACCTTAGAGGAACAGTTCGTGCAGCTGATGGAGTTAGAAGAGGACTACTTTCTTACAGGATTTGACCAAGAAGTACAAAAGGAATGCGAGAAATCATGGCATGATAGGAACATTAAGCAACACACTTTCAAGGTTGATGATTTAGTGATGCTATATGATAGCAAGCTCATAAAATTTTCAATGAAATTTCAAATGTACTAGTTGAAGGAGATCACGGATGGTGGCGCAGTTCAGCTCACGAAGCTAAATGGGGATCCATTCCCTAGGAAAGTGAATGGAAGTAGGATGAAGTTATATATAGGGACTCCTACCCCTACACAATGACTACATGGTAACAAAACATTGTTAGTAATCCAGGTAGCCACAAGGGATTGCGAGCCTATAAACTACGCTACCCAAAGAGGAAAAAAATATAGTAAGGAGGCTATGCAATGGAGGAAATAGGTGCGACAAGTGAAGATGCGTTGGATGTGTTGTGCAATGGAGGATGGCCTAGATGGGTCCAAAAGTAGATTTTGGAGTCACTATTCATGATTTGATGGAAAATATCCCATTAAAAGGAGCGGGTATGTGCCATTTATGGCAAAATATTTTGAGATATGCCGCCAAAGCTGCATTCATGATGAGAAAATGGAGGGAACAGTAGGATTTGAATTCAAAACCTCCTATAAATCGGGCATGTTGGTCCGCCAAAAAACGCTTTGCATTTTGAGGATCATCTATTCGCACTATTGTTTTAAGTCTATGAAGCATGGAGACTGGGAATAATTCTTGTCATGACAGTCATTCGCAAACCTATCTACAAAAACTTGTGAATTTTTTTTGACCGAATGTCTGCTCTAATAAGTTCTAAAGCCATTTTTTCTCAAGCAAAAGGCCATTAAGTCATATATATAGAACTTGCACCCCTGTGCCTATGAAGCCAAGGTCGCCTAGGCCAAAGTAATCGGCCTCTATGGAGAAGTAGAGGAAACATGTACCAATAAGGCATTCACTGAGGAAGAACTCATAGGTTTGGCAGAAGTAGAAGAAGGATAAGGAAAAGCAGCTAGAGAAAATCATGGACTTGGAGGAAGAAGAACTATGTGATGGAGTTGAGGCATTAGATGCTGAGGAGGATGAGCCTATTACATGGCTCCCGAAACATCAATGAGCTTTGTCTTTGAATGATATGCAGGGTTCTTTGCCAAGAAAATTTCACTTTGGCTGTCACAGTCTATCCTTATAGCTCCATGTACTAACCCCATATTTGAACACAATCTCTGCAACCAAACTGTTTCGTTTCTTGCATGAGTGGCTACCATGTATTCTGCCTCTGTAGTTGATAGGTCCACTACAGATTGTTTCTTACTCATCCAACTGGCTGCACCTCCAAATAGGTTAAACACATAACCACTTGTAGATCTTCTCTAATCCATATCTCCAGCCAGTCTACATCAACAAAGCCATGAATATCTGACACTCTATCCAATCCTGGTCTTCCTTGGTAGCACAAACCATAATCACTAGTGCCACGCAAATACCTGAAAACCCGCTTCACTGTTGTCTAATGCTCCTTTCCTGGTTTTGACATAAGCCTACTCAATACTCCCACTACATGTGCAATGTATGGTCTAGTATAGACCATTGCATACATCAGGCTACCGACTACACTTGCATATGGAACACAAGACATGTCCTCTTCCTCTTCTTGTCTCTTGGGACACTGTTCAACATATAACTTTACACCTATAGGAATAAGAACCTTCACTAGTTTATTATCTTGCATATTAAACCTCTGCAATATTGTCTCGACATACTTCCTCTGGTTTACCCAAAGCTTCCTCTTTGCCTGATCTCTTTTAATTTCCATGCCCAAAATATAGTTTGCAACACTAAGATCTTTCACGTCAAATTTGGATGACAATTAGGTCTTCAAATCCTGGATAATTTCTTTATCATTTCCAACCAGCAACATATCATCCACGTATAAGACCAAATAAATAGCACAATCACCAATTAATTTAAAATACACAGAGTGGTCTTCTTTGCTTCTATAGAAGCCAAGTCCCCATATAAATGTATCAAATTTTTGATACCACATCCTTCATGACTGTTTTAACCCATAAATAGACTTCTTTAACTTGCATACCAGTTCTTTCTTACCCTTCACCACAAAGCCTTCAGGTTGCTTCATGTAGATTTCCTCTTCCAGATCCTTGTGAAGAAATGGTGTCTTCACATCCATCTGTTCTACCTCAAAATCAAAAGCAACAACAATAGATAAAAGTAATCGAATAGAAGCTATCTTGGCAACAGGAGAAACAATATCACCAAAATCAATTCTAGGCACCTAGGAATAACCTTTTGCTACCAACCAAGCTTTGTATTTCTCCACCTTTCCTTCTGCATTTGTCTTCTTCTTGAACACCCATTTGCTACCAATGGGTTTCCTTCCAGCCAGCAACTCCACCAGATCCCAAGCCTCATTTTTGTGCAAAGATGCCATTTCATCAACCATGGCCTCTTCCCAGATTTTTCCATCCTTTGGATCTACTACTTCCTTCATAGTTCTAGGATCATCATCAGTAAAAGATAAAGAAACATTTTAACAAAAAGCAGATGGACTATACCTTTCCCGCTGCCTTCTTTCTTGAACTGATCTTCTCACACCCAAAGTTTGTGGCTCTTCATCTTCTGATTCCTCCTCTACTTTAGAGTTTGATTCTTCCTCCTTTAGCTCAAATTCTATCTTCTCAGGTTCCTTTGGTTTGACTTCATGTTTAATAACATCTTTCACCTCTCTGAACACCACATCTTGGCTATGCACAGCCTTCCTTGTTACTAGGTTCCAAAGCTTATAACCCTTTAAACCATCCTTATACCCAATAAAGATGCACTTTTTAGATTTACTATCCAACTTGGTTCGTTTATCCTTTGGAACATGTACATATGCATCACATCCAAATACCCTCAGATGTGAAAGAGAGGGTTTCTTACCAGTCCATACCTCTTGTGGAGTTTTATCCTCCAACGTTGATGAAGGTGATCTGTTGATGAGTTAACATGTTGTCTCCACCGCCTTTGCCCAGAATTCTTGTCCTAAACCGGCACCATTGAGCATTCTTCTTGCCCTTTCCATCAACGTCTTTTTCATTCTTTCTACAACTCAATTTTGCTAAGGTGTATATGGAGTAGTCTTCTACCGCGCTATACCACACTTCTTACAAAATTCTTCAAATTCTTTACTGCAGAACTCTCCATTGTTATCTATCCTCAGCACCTTTATCTTCTTCTCTGTATGGTTTTCTAGCATAGACTTAAATTATTTAAACCTGTCAAATACTTTAGATTTATTCTTAAGGAAATATATCCATGTATTCCTTGAAAATTCATCTATAAATGATACAAACTACACAGACTTAACTAGTGATGGAACCTTCACAGGCCCAAACACATCATTGTCCACAAGCTCTAATATCTATTTTTCCCTCTTACCACAAGGGGGAAACTCACCCACTTCTACTTCCGATATACACAATTTTCATAGAAATCAATATCCAAATACTTATTACTCATACCTGCTACCATACCTTTACCATGAAGTATTCGAAGCCCCTTCTCTCCAATATGTCCAAGCCTTTGATGCCATAGCATGGTCTTCTCTCAAGAGACCACTAGATTTTTTATTCCACTTTTAGGAACCACAGAACTATTGCACCCATCAACAAAAGTGCTACGTTGCAGCTTGTACAGAGTTCCAATCCAAGCTCCCCGCATCAATACTAGTGCTCCCTGAACCATCTTGTAGGTATCCTTCTCAAACACTGTTTTTACACCTGCATCGTCCAACGTGCTTACAGAAAATAGATTTATGGTTAATGCAGGAATATGTAGAACACCTGGAAGTGTTCTAACCCTTCCACCTCTCAACTTCAACTTTACTTTTCCGTGACCAACGATTCTATCCTTCCTATCATCCCCTAAAAAGACATCACCACCATCGTATTTCTCATACTCGCAGAACCACTCTCTATGGGGAGTGAAGTGAAAGGATGCACCTGAGTCAATCAACCATGCCTCATGGTCTACATGTGTACTTGAGGAAGCTAAGTACACATCCCCACCTTCATCTGAGGTGGTTTTTTCCTGTGCAGAAGGAGCATCATCAAACCCCTTTCCTTTTTTAGGAGCTTTAGATTTATAGTCACTTTTATAGTGCCCTTCCTTTCCGCATTTCCAGCACACCACCTTTACAAGTTTTCCTAGAGATTTAGATCTCCCACTCGATGAATTATTTTTGTTTATGTTCTAGGACTGTACTCGTATAGACAAGGCATCACCATTCTGGCTCTCCATATTTTTCCATCTCATCTCCTCTATCAGCAAGGATGAGACTATTTCATCAAACTACAAAGTAGTTTCATTGTTACCTATTACAATAACCAAACTATCCGACAAATCTGGTAGAGAACACAACAAACCGATGCACTTATCTTCATCTGAAATTTTAATATCAACAGATGCTAACTGACTTACCACAACATTAAATGTGTTTAGATGCTCTATCATCGATTTTGGATCTTTCATCCTCAGGTTATACAACTTTTTCCGCAGGAATAGTTTATTCACCAGAGACTTAGATTGGTACAAAGTCCCTAATTTTCCCACAAAGCCTTCGTCGTAGCTTCCCCTGATACATTCAACAATACTGAATCTGAGACACACAATCATATTGTGCTCTTTGTCTTCTGATCCAACTTCTTCCATTATTCATCGGACACTTTCATTGGTTTAGTACCCAGATCTGCCACGATCCACTGATCTTTATCCACCAACAAATCCTCCATCTTGAGTTTCCACAACTCAAAAATCTGACCATTAAATTTCTCGATCTCTATCTTTCCACTGCTCACGATCTTCTTTCACCACCAGAATTGATCTTGCAGATCTCGCACTAAACAGGGTCTACCACAGGCCTGAGCGAAACCCCTCAGCGACAAAGGTGCCTCCTCGAAGCTAAAATAGCTCCGATACAAAATGTAGGTTTTAACCCCATACAGAAATTACCTGCATATGAATTCTAAAACACATAAAATAAACAATGTGAGAGCATAACACATAAAACACATATACACAAATACTTTCCCCTGGATCCCAGAACCGGGACTACCAACTTCATTTTTCATTATGTTCCTTTCAATGTTACATTACATATTTATACATGCCGAAGCATCCAATACCATGGACTAAAAACCATTGCATCCAAAACCATGGACTGAAAACCATCGCGTCCAAAAACATGTAAGAAAATCATGCACAAAACCATAGGTGGGTCCACCCAACCTAACATAGGTTCCAAAACAAAAATTTTCTGGGGCGCAACCCCGAACCCCATAGAGTGGGGTTACCTACACCCCTCAAACCCCCTGTGACTTCCCCCCGCTACACAATTGGTGCAAGGAATGGGGGCTATGCCCCCTTTCTAATCACTTGATTAACTATGTGGGCTAGGTGTGGAAAGAATATAACACAACCCAACAGATAGGTGCTTATGGCTCGGTGAACCCATATTTATAGCTGATATGCTCATCCATAGGATTACGAAGCTGCCCTATAAAGGGGTGGACCCTACCAAGGTGTTTGGAGGAAAAAGTGGAGAAAAGGAGCTAGTAGATAGGATGAAAACTAAATTTGGATTGATCAAAAACTCGTGCGGATATTCTATCCGCTCCATTCAGGACCATGCAGTGCATTTTGTTACCCAGATCCTATGAGGAAAGGTTATGATGAGATGTTGTGCATATGAAGTTCTGGTGCTAGTAGTGTCGTTGGCTTCCCAATGTGCGAAGGGAGTAGAGTACAACTGGGAAAAATATTTATGTAAGGAATTCCTCGCGAACTAAAGCAAAGCAAAGGAGGACAACAAGGCATTTCATTATGCATGGCTCCTGTTGCTAATTGTACTAGCATCATGGTTCCTACCAGAGGATGGTTAGTTTCCTCTGTAGGAAGAAGATTTACCAGAGGTAGTGAAGTTCACTATGCTGTGGGCAACAAAGGATCTAAAGAGGATTAAGGAATCGAAGATTTTTTGGATATTGGTTGAAGTGGACCTCCACAGAGTAATCAGTCAATGGCCAAGGTTGTCTCCAACCTTGTTCAAGTAGTTGAAGGCCTTCGCGGAGTTTAAGGCTAACTTCCATAATGTATTGATCAGGGTGAGGCAAGACCCTATGCATATATGACATGAATTTCCATACTTAGTTTCAGAAACATATGTGCAGGAAATTGTGGGAACTTGTCTAGTAGAGTGGTAACAACCTACTGATGTTTGTGCAGGTACTAGTCAGGGTAGAGAAAGCTTTGTTGCGCAAACAATAGCTGCCAAAAATAAAAAAAAAGTAGCATAGAAAGCAGTGTGAGCATTGGTCGAGCAGAGAAAGAAAGAAGTTTCCACTAAGGCATCTGCTGAAAAAGAGCGCACTACGAAAGAGCATGCTGAGATAGAGTGCACTGACGCAGAGGAAGTCGAAGCATTGACTTCCCAACATACTAAGGAGCGGAAACTCTTAGAGAAAGGAGGAGATGGATGAGAGGAGTAGAGCACTCCCTTCACATTGAAGAAGTGTAGCAAGGAGACAACTATCGGGCTAAGGAAGAAGCACAAATCAAATAAGCAAGTGCGCATTGACACAATGATCCTCACAGAAGGGGATCTTGACAAAATTGGGGACAAAGTCAGGGACACCAAAATAGAGTTATGGAAGCAATTTGAAAAATAGTACATGTAGACATTAGGAAGAATCCAGAAGGTTATGCATGAGCTTCAGAGACAAACAAGTAGGATTCAAGCAAGCAAAGGGCAAACGAGTGGGGTGAAAGTGAGCTTGGCGCAAGTAAGAAAGAAAGTATTGGATATCGAATGGACACATGACCTCAAAGTCATCTCCTTAGTAGAAGGATCAGTCTATGCTGAAACAGAGGAAGATCGCGCTCTATTGAGCATGATCAAATAAATTAGGGTGAACTTAGTCGCGCTCTCACTTCAGACTCTCCATGCGCTACATCAGGGGGTCTCGAATGAGCTTAGAATCAGAGAGAAGTGCACACTTGTAGTTATCAGCAAATTTAAGGTAAACAATGAATAGATGTTCATTGAGAAGGCTCAGGCTCTAAAAGAAAATGAAGAGCTACAAGAGTGAAGTCGAAGCCTAGAAACAATAATAACATAGGTGTGCAATTTAGTCCCAAAGTTACATATTCTGGGGGATGCCTCAGCTACAATGAAGATTAGGAAATTGGCTTCTGCAATTCGCAAATCAAAAGATGAGATAGGTAGAGTCGCGTTTCACTTCTAGATGAAGATAGCATAATTACAACTAAAGCTATAGCCAATTACTCTGTCACTGGTCTAGGAACAAAGCAATGTAGCCATTAAGGAGCATATGAATACTCTGGAGGTTGTAGTTAAAGGATGTGACTTTCTTCTTAACCATGCCATGGAAATATGGGACACTTTACAGGAGGACCCAAGCCTACAGAGGTTGAGCACAAAAATCAGAGAGGCCCAACAAAATTATGATAAGATCAGGGTGATTATGTGCACCTTCATTCCAGCCCAGCGCTTCACGCGCCTACGGGAATGGAAGCTAATACAAACACAAGTACAATAATTACAACAAAAAGAATTAGTATTAAAGGCTTAGCTTCAACCTTAGACAAAAGAGCCTAGCCAAATTTCATAGACCATATAGGAGAAGCTAAAAGCTATACAATAGACTCTTAGGAGCATGTAGCTTGCGATAGAGGGACCAACTATAAAAAATTTGGTTGTAGAGGTGAAGAAGGTTGTAGTACAAAGTTCTATGAAACTAAATGCATTGCAGTAGTAGTTTAGTGAGCCCTACCACAACGTCCAGAAGTCAGCTAAGTGACTTGAGGGAAACTCACCATATTTGTGTTGGGGGCATGTTGGGAAAGGGTCCTTGGGGTCAATTTTGGGTTTGTTTAATCAAATTTTCAGTAGAATTTTGTAAAGAATGTAAAGTCTCCATGAAATGTGGAAGCTGAGCATGCAGCTAAGTAGGAATCAAATGAGCTTTAGCCCCTTGTATGGGTAAGTGATAGGTTAATTTTGAGACTCACCCATAGGCCACAGGCCATGATATTGTAATAGAAAGGCTATAAATATTTGAGTCATAACTAGTCTAGAGATAACAATCTTTTGAAGAAGAAAAAGTGTAAGGGCAATTGCTAAGGCATGAAAACTTTGTTTTCCTGTACTTAGGTGAAAGGGGAAGGCTCTTGTGGCTGAGTGCGTGAGCCCCTATAGCTAGGTGAGCAGGGTGGAAGAGTCTGTAATTGGAACACCAAATCTAATAAAGGCTGATTTTGGACCAAATATATTACATTTGTGCCCTGCTCTTATTTCTGTTCAAGTTATGCATTATCACTCAATGATCTATTTTCTATGAAATAAAGTGTAATTACTACGCAAATATGTTAAATATTTAATACCTATGCATGAAATAAGTAATGATCTATTTTTGTGAAGGTAGTGGTTAAATATGTTATAATAATTGTTCATAATGGGTAGATATGCGCAAAGACGAATCTAGGGTTATTATTGACTAAGCGAAAGTTGTAAGCCTTCTTCTTTTAGGTCTAAAAAGCTTGACCATAGACCTTCACGAAGGTTTGGAAGCTATCTAGATAGATTTGCAGTAGCGGACCATAAGAAGACAAAGATCTACGTGAAGGTAGATCTAAGCTATAAGGGCTTCAAAATACATATCACACAATATTTGGATGCAAAAACCTGGTTCTATTATCCCCCAATACTGGTTCAAGTGGGACTACAACCTACGTTATGCAGGTTGTTTCTGAAAGGGCCAACAGTTATGGTTTTGTTGGTTGGCACGATTAACTCTGAACCTGGGTCAGGCCCCCTTAAGCCATCAATGATTTTCAGAGAAGAGTATTGGGCATGTCTTGAGTTGAAGTAAGTTGCCTCTCATCTCTCATGCATGAATCATAGAATTGAATGAAGATCATATTCTCAGGGAAAGGAGATTGATTACATAAAAAAAAAAATCCATGTTGAAGTACATTATGAGGATTGCAATCAAATGAATAAGCATGGATAGCCTCATTGGAGTGTGTAGGTTGACTGAGAATTTATTTCTCAGCATGAAAACTCTCAGGAGCCCATTCCTAATGTTTAATGTGGGTAAAGAAATAAATTAGTTTGATGCAACAACAACATGGAAAATCATGCAGGAGTACTCTTGGGCAACATGAATGTCAATTTAATGGTCAATTGCACTCGAGAGGAACAAAATAGAGGAGCAGAATTGAGCAAAGTGGGAATATAGTATTGTTGTGAGAGTTGAAGAGTTTGGAGTGGAGTATGTGAAAGTGGTGTGAATGGCCCAAGTGTTTGAACTAAGACAGAGTGTTTCTAAGGGTTGTGATTAGAGATGACAGAGCATTAAGGAGCACAGTTCAGAGGAGAACTGTAGTTGATCAAATTTGTATTTTTCCACTATTTTCTTATGTTTTCAGTTTGAAAATTGTATGAAAGGTAGAAGAGTGGATAGAGTAGGTGATAACTTGCATTCATAAGAGGTTGGTGCCTCTTGGTAAGTAATGGCTCAATATCTTAAGGGGGTCAGTGCCTCCTGCGAGTGGGTGCTCACAAACAAATTGATGTAATTAATTAGGTACCTAATTTACATCATAACAACAAACAAATTGGTGGTTTTGTCCCTTTGGGTTTCCACGTACAAATGTCTGTGCCAATGTGTGTATTTTGCTCATGTGATGGATTGTATGTATACGGGAATGCCTTGTCTTGTGATCATTTGTATTGTGTATGAAAACTCTCACAATTAAATGGCCGTAGTGAAAAGAGTTAAATACTTAAAATTCAAAAGAAATTCACTATTACTAATTCACCCCCCTCATTTATTTCATATTCCAATAATTGGTATCAAAGCCAAGTTCCTTCAAGAACAATCTAACCACTAGAAGGTATATCCATACGAAATTATGTCTAAGAAATAGAGTCAAGATGTTTACTCAAGCAAGATGCCAATCTTTGATGTGACAAACTATGCCTTGTAGAAAGTTAGGATGGAAGCCTATATTATGTCTCTAAGAGTAGATGTTTGGAGCTCTATACTAGTATATTATTATGTCCCTGATGTCTCTCCACTGATGCAGATGGTAAAAAATTGTATGGAAAAAATTCTAAAGCTGAGAATGCCATTCTATTTGGCCTTAGTTAATATGAACTTGTAAAGGTTATCCATTGTCATTCTACCAAGGAAGTGTCAGTGAAGCTCAATCAGAGTCATGAAGGAGATGACAAAGTCAAGCAAGCCAAACTTCAAACCTTTAGAATGAGGTTTGAAATCTTAAAATTGAGTGAATAAGAAACCATATCAGTATACATCTTGAGAGTTAATGAAGTAACCAATATGATTAGAGGACTTGGTAAAGAAGTAAAGGAATATATGATTTTTCAAAAGGTGTTAAGATCTATACCCATGAGATTTAATGCCAAAGTCTTTGCTATTGAATAAATATCTTATTTAAATAATCTCAATATGGATCAGTTGCTTGCTACTCTCACAGCGTATGATATGAGGGTAGGAAGATAGAAGTTTGTACCCAAGTAGGTAGCATTCAAAGTGTCCAATAAGGAAAAGGATCACAGATATCATCAAGATTTCTCTAGTTTTGAATCTAATGAGGAGATGGCTCAATTTTCTAGGAAGCTAAAGCATGGCCCAGGAAAATATAAAGGGATGTTGCACTTTAAATGTTCTGACTATGGAAGACTTAGACACTTTACGTCCAAGTTCCTTCACAAATAAAGGATAGAAAAGGAAGATGATCAAAAATTTAGAAAAAAATCTCAAAAACATCAGAAGAAGAAGTTTTATAAGAAAAAGGGCTTCTACTCCAAAGTGGATAGCTCAAAACTAGAGTTATATGGAAAAAAATGCTCAGAAGATGATTCAGATAAGTATTTTCTCATGGCAATTGGAGCAAACTCCAAGAAAAATAATATTACTGAATCTAAAGAGGAAGAATAAGTACGATTAGTGGACTTTCAAGGGCAACTCATCAATGCTCTTGATGTCTTAAATAAGTCAAGAGAAATAATAAGTATCTAAAAGAACAACTACAACATGCTTAAGAAGGTATGCACAACTCTGAAAATGAGGAGTTTTTTAATCAAAAATGAAAACTTGAAGAAACCGTTAAAAGAAAAGATAGCTTAACTTTTTTACTAGAAGAGAAACACAAAACATGTGAAAACTATAAGAAGATAACAAGCATTTAAAACAATAGTTGTTCAAGGTAAAACAAGAAACGATCTCAAAAACATGCAAACGAAGAAGCTAAATGAAAGGAAGAAGTTATTCAAGATTTAATCCATGAATGAGAAGATATCTGTCAGAATCTCAAGGCATAGCTCATCTCTCTGAGAACAAATCTTGAGAAAATGAAGATCAAGAAAGGTAAAAGTAAAAAATTTGCAGAATGAATAAGAAGATAGATCGAATTCTAATTAGTGAACAATCTTCAAGAAACAAAATAGGTTTGTGATACTCTAGACCACAAGAATCTTCTATGGGAAAGATAAACTTTAGGTCCTCAGGATTTGAGGAACCTCAGAGCTATGCAAAGATGTATCAAGAAGGATCACTAAAGACAAAAAGGTAGCAAGCCAAAGACGAGCCCATCACTAGAATAATAACTCCATCTACCCCAAGGAACCACACCAACAAAGAATGAACCAATAAACTAGACAAGAGAGGTACCTTCACGCAAAGAATCATGAACTTTGAAACTTTAGGTACTCTCATTTATTTTATGGTCATTGTCATAAATATCACATATTTGGACATATGGTTGTTGATTGTACAAGGATCAAAGTTGAAAGAGATGAAAATTTCAGATACAATAAGTATCAGAATTTTAGATCTCAAAACTCTACTCTCGGAGATTGAAATTTTGTCGCTCCCCTGATGAGTGATGTTAGAATGTTTCAAATGTAATAATTTTGGGCATAAGGAAAGTGAGTGTCGAAGAAGGAATGAGTACCCATCCAAGTCTCAAAACACTTGGCAACTAGCTTATTGAAAAAATAAGGAGAATTGGAATCTAAAATCAGGAAAGAGCATGGAACGTGGAATTTATCTATCAACACATAATCAAGAAAACAAATCTTATGTGGATAGAGGTTGTTCCAAGGATATGAATAGGGATAAGAAAAAAATTATGTTGCTAAAAGAAAATGATAGAGGGAACAATGTCACTTTTGGAAACAGTGCCCCAGCAAGAATTAAGGGTAATGGATAGTCAATCTTGATGAAAAGACTAAGGCCAAAAATGTGTTGTATGCAGAAGGACTCATGCACAAATTTATTAGTGTATGTTAGATGTTAGATGTTTGATAACGGCTATAATTTTACCTTTTTATCCTAGGAATGTGAGATAAAGAATGAATAAAATGGAATGTTGGTGGGAAAAGCAGTCAAAACTCACAATAATGTAAATGTGTTTGATGACTCTAGGGTAAGTTGTTATTTGAGCAAGTCGAGTGAAGATTGGTTATGGCATAGGAGACTTGTTCATATGAATTTTGATAGTAGGATAAGAGTCAACAAGATGGGAGCTGTGAGAGGTTTTCCAAGGTTGTCAAGGCCTAATAATTCAATCTACAAATCATGTCAATTTGGTAAGCAAACTAGGACTCATTTGAAGACAAAATAGTTATCTTCATCTAGAAAATTGTATCTAATTCACACCGATATAGGTGGCCCAACTAGAGAAAAAATACCAAGAGGAGAAAGGTATTTTATGTTGCTTATTGATTATTTTACTAGGGCCACTTGGATCATGCTCTTAAAGGAAAAATGAGAAGCATTTGAACATTTAAAAAAAAAAAAAATCTTAAGTAGAAAAAAGATAAATATCTCAAGGTCAAATGCCTAAGAGCTGACAAAGGATGAGAGTACATTTCAAAAGAGTTTGAAGAATTTTGTGAAGAGCATGGCATAAGGAGACAATAATATGTGGCTAGAACTCCACAACAAAATGGAGTAGTTCAGAGAAATAATATAACAATAGAGGAAATGGCTAGAGCTATGATGGATGAATAAGATGTACCTCACATATTCTGGGGAGAAGCAGCACAAGCAACAATGCAACTATCAAATAGAACACAAATAAGATCTAATAGTGATAAAACTCCCTATAAGTTTTGGAAGGGAAGACCTACATCAATTAAACACTACAAGGTGTTTGGGAGAAAATGATTTATCAAAAGGAATGATAAAAATCCCGGAAAGTTGTATTCATGCGCTGGTGAGGGTATATTATTCAAGCACTCTATTCTAAGTAAAGGATACAAGTGTTACAAAAAATGCATAAGCAGGGTTGAGGATTGCATTGATGTAGTAGTAGATGAAATAGATTCACAACTTGAGTCCTCCAAAGGAAACATCTTCCAACAATGTAAAAAAAGAACATCTTGAGAGTCAAATTCTTGGAGATCAAAGACTTGGTATTCATACGAGGAGGAAATGTGTTGGCAGTTCAGGTTGTTTATATATTGCTCTGCTATCTCAGGTTGAGCCTAAAAATATTAGCCAAGAAAGTGAGGACAAGTTTAGGGTGAGAGATATGAATGAAGAACTTTACCAAATTTAGAAGAATAACACTTGGGAGCTTGTTCCAAGACCGAAAGAGAAAATTGTCATAGGAAAAAATGGTTCTTCAAAAATAAGCTAAATGTGCAGCGTAAATTAGTTAGTAACAAGGCTCGTTTGGTCTGCAAAGGGTATTCCCAAATAGAGGGGGTAGATTTCAAGGAAACCTTTGCACCGGTAGCTAGACTGGAAGCTATCAGAATGTTTCTCTCCATTTCTAGTCATAAAAGCATCAAGGTATATCAAATTGATGTGAATTTTTCATTTTTAAATGGATATTTGGATGAATAGGTTTATATTCATCATCTAGAAGGGTTCATGCTCACTAAAAATGAAGGGTTTGTGTGCAAATTGAAAAAGTCCTTATATGGA
The DNA here is from genome assembly GCA_000404065.3 of Pinus taeda. Classification (NCBI taxonomy): domain Eukaryota; kingdom Viridiplantae; phylum Streptophyta; class Pinopsida; order Pinales; family Pinaceae; genus Pinus; species Pinus taeda. The sequence continues at coordinate 47,099 of APFE030548276.1, forward strand.
CCCAAACAAGCTCACAAAGCTTAGTATGCAAGACTAGATCAATACCTTCAGCAACAAGGATTTAAGAAAGGTACTATAGATAAAAATATATACATAAAGTCTGAAGATGATCATCTACTAATTGTAGTAGTGTATGCGGATGACATAATCTTTGGTAGCAACTAAGAACAATTGGGACATCAATTTTCAAACTATATGTGGAGAGATTTTGAGAAGTCCATGATCAAATAATTGTCATTCTTCCTAGGATTTCAAATCTCTAAGTCTAGAAATATGGCATTTATCTCCTAATCCAAGTATCTATGAGAAACACTAAATAATTTTAGGTTGGAATATTGCAAGCCAATTAGCACACCTATGGATATAAGCTACAAATTGTGCAAAGAAGATGAGACACCATTGGTAAATCAGAATGAGCACAGATCAACTATAGGAAGCTTGTTGTATCTCACATCTTCGAGACCAGACATCATGCAAGAAGTGGGTCTTGTGGCCATATTTCAAGATTTTCCTCATTAAAGTCATGTCATCATTGTCAAACAGACTTTTAAATATCTTCAAGGAACATTTGATTATGGATTGTAATATGCTAAAAGCAAAGAATTTAAGGTGAAGGCTTATACTAATGTTGATTGGGAAAGACGTCTTGATGACAAGAAGAGTACCTCTGGTGCAAAATTATTTTTGGGAAATTTCATAGTGTCCTGTGTTAGCAAGAAAGAAAACTCCATTTCTTTATCAACTATCGAAGCGGAGTATATTGCACTTTCCACTAGTTTCTCAAAAATTACATGGATGAAGCAAACCTTGAAGGACATTAAGGTAGAGTTGATTGATCCCATTCCAATCATGTGTGATAATACTAGATCCATCAGTATCTCTAAGAATCTTGTCATGGACTCAAATACCAAGCACATCCCTATCAAGTTCCATTTCTTAAGAGAGAATATTGCAACTAGCGTTGTTCAACTTGAATATGTGGCTACTAAAGACCAACTTGCATACAATTTTATGAAGCCACATGAAAGAGAAACCTTTGAATATCTTAGGTAGCAGATAGGGATTGTGACTCCTTATCCCAAATGATTCAATTATAATGTGGGTTGGTGGCTACTCAGAATGTGGGATCAATTGAATAGTAGGTTGCAGTGGTTTAGGGGGAGTTTTCAAGAGTATGTTGCATGTGGGCTTCCTTAGAAGATCGTTAGATCAAAATGTGATAGAGACAACTATAAAACATTTTGAATACAAATAGATACAGGGAAGGAACATATATTACTAATTATGAAAAAATCAAATTACAACCATATACCTTCAGCTCCAGAGTCTTTAGATCCACATTCTTGGATTTGTATCCTCACTCATGTTTTGACCTCCGAGCTTTATCATAATGTATTTATGGCATCAACTTCTCCTCTGTTCTCATACATTAGGGGGCATCTATTATCAACATATTTACCCCTTAGTGTGATTTTTACTTAGTTCTCATGTTTGTTTGATGTTTTCCAGGCTTTAAACCTTCTTCTTTCTAGTCATATTTGCAGTCCCACGGATGGAGGCCTATGAGAGCAACTGGAGCTTCCTAGTCACTCCCAAGCCTTCCTTGTGTGAGTGACTATGGCCTTTTGTATGCCTATGACTGGGGATGTCTTCTAGAGTGTCTTGGTCCGTGGGAGATCAATTCAGATCATCACTTATTCGAGGTCGACAAAAGACTTATAGAAGTTTCCATGAATTCTTATCATCCACAGAATCTAGATTCATCCTCTTGGGGCCTCTCTTCTTCCTATTTATATTGGACCATTTGAGAGGGTTAGGCTAGTTTTGGAGACCCTTGGTGAGCTAAAGATATTGAGGCTATGTTGTTATCTTTCTACTAGAGAGAGAGCTTGTGACGTTCTTATTTCTTGAGTATTCATCTTCATGCTCATTTCCTTGTTATAGTGGGGAGAATCTACTGGATAGCATAGAGGAATATTCAAGGTGAAGGCATATGGTTGCAATATGATTTTTTTCATGATTAATAGAAATATATATTCCTTTCGTATATCTATTTTTATTCATCATTGTTTATAGTTGTTTTAATGACATTTTGATCTAACGATCTTCCAAGGAAGGTCACTTTTTGTCTTCATTTGTTTATGGTTGTCTGTAGGGATAAAGATCAAGTGCAGACAAGGTATATCACTTGAGTGGAGCATGAGAATCTGCATCAAACCAAAAATCCTTCCCCAATCTACAATGAGGCTAGGTACACACATAATTCCTTGTAGGATATAGAAGTGACTGGCTAATGCATGTTTGATCATTTGGGTTGGGACACAATTGTATCTCTATTGTTATTTATTCTAGTGATCTGATTTGGACACAATATCACGATGCAATAGCTTCTTGCATGCGAATTTCGATGCAACACCATTGATTCCAAAGGGGGATACTTTTACTAGTGCGTCAGAGAAGAACAACAGTGAAGAAGACCATGCGTAGTTTTAGGGGGAGATTATGTTGTTTCTATAAATTCCAAAGGGGGAGATTATTGGAAAATTAACATTGTCTAATTGATTGGTGGCACTTGGTATGTTCACATTGATGTCAACCAGAATAGCATTGAGGAAAATTCCAGCAGAGAGTTTATAACCATGTTTTAGGTAGAAAAAGGGATTAAAGAGTGCATTGTACCTTCTCCACTGGAAATTTCTTTAAAAAATATTTCCAATGGTGTGTGGAAATCCATAAATGGATATTGAGATCAAAATTTATAGATAGACGAAGTAAGGATCTTGAATTCCTTAACAGAAGGCTGAATTTTGAAACCAGGAAAACAAGCTTATTATAGCTCCATTTACCACCCTTGGTATTTGTGATGCTTGGTTTATGGCCTAGGGAAACCCCTCCTTCTAGACTTGGTCCAAATATTTTAAAAACAGTGTTTTATTCCCTGTATGCTACTTTTCCCTGAGATAAAAGTCTGTACACACGGGTTAGTCAGTACCCAACCCATGTATATGTGTTAAAACCCTTTAAAAATTAAACTTCCTTAATTATGGGAAGAATTCATGGGTTTTACCTGTTGATTACCTCCTAGTGCTCATGGCCCAACTGTTTCCTAACTAAAAAACTAATTGGGATAAGTATAAATAGACTTTAACGGGAAGTCCTTAAGGAGGAGAAGAGATAGAATTATTATACTATGATTATCCCAGACTAAGTCTGAAGTATCCTTGTGCTTCAAGCACTTCCTCAAGTTTTAGGAAACCATTGTTTCCTTGAGTGTTGATATTTTCCCACTTGCTTGATATATCATGGTATTAGTTATGGAAGGAGGTTGTTGAAGACTAGACTGGACAGATCTGGAGGACGGTTCTGCTTGGAGCCAGAAGAAGAAGACTTGGGTGAATTCTCTCCGTGTTAATTATAGCTTTCTACAATAAAAAGAAGTGTTGTCTTGTTCCTAAGATTAACTTTGTTTATGCATCAATTACTATTGTAATTGATATATGAATGTTATTTTGATGTATGACTAATCATTTGCTTATATGATATAAAGTTAGTTTCATTAAAATTCTTTATTTATAAGTTGCCATGTATGTTCAAATTGGTTGATTTGCAGATTTGAAGATCATCAGGGGTTGCAGAGGGTTTGAACCCTGCTGGAACTACCCAAACGAAGGACATCTGGGTACGGTCGCTATCACATAGTTTTTTTATATAAGCATGTTGCTTGAGTTGTATGAGTGTTTCTTACTGTAGTTTATCTTGCTCTGTTGGGGTTCCAACCCAAAGCCCTAGGGTACTTATTCATGTAACAGAATTTGTGACTCCACTAGGGATAACAATCTTGTTATTCCTAGTTTGGGTTGTTCAGTTTCAATCAGGGCTAAGTTCTTGGTTTGCTTGCTGTGACAGTATCATTTGTTCTAGTAGAATCTCAAACCTTAACTCTGATGTTTTTGATCTAGCTTTATTTTTTATTTTTCTTGCAAAGCTTTGTATACGCACTTTAGTTTGTTTACAGTAGTGTACACATGCTTGTTTTTGTGAAGCGAACCCGCGTTACATGATTTTCCTTTATCATAAGCACGTGTACACACCTCTGTGCTTGAACAAAGTCGTGTATACCATTTTTTGCATTGTTTTTTCAAATCTCTCTGCCCAGAAAGATTTGTTTCTTGGTTTGTTTGGTCTCTAAGTGGTTAATTTTTGTCTTTAGAATTCTATTATTTAGTGAGCTTACTATTTTGAATTCTCTTTCGCTTTGAAAAAGTTTTGGCCAAGGTTTTCTTTTGAGTGAGTTTTATGATTTGTGTTTTGACACACAAGACTTTTTATAGAGGTTTTTTATTGTTCTGGTTCTCGAGAATAGTAGATTGTTTTCAATCTTAGTGTCAAGCTCGATTATTGGTCTACTTGCTTTACTTTCGATAATTTTGTGGCCTTACACCTTTTCTTGCTTTTTGAAAGTTTTTTTTTGAAAAATTTGAAAGTGTTTCTTTCATGACTTCTTGGTTAGTTTGTCAAAGCTCTTTGTTGCCTTTTGGGTTGTTTAGTACAATTTGAAGCCCTTTTTGTTCAAGTTTTCATTCGTTGTTGAATTTGTGACTTGAAAAGTTTCCTTGTGCTCTTCTTTCAGTGTTTGAGTCTTTGGTGGCATTTAGAGTGCTTTCGAAAGGTTGTTTTCATTGCTTCTTGAAAAATAAAGGCTCTTAGAAAACATTGTTTTTGTCTTCTTTTTCCAAGTTTGGTTTTGGTTTCTTTTGATTTTTTGAAAGTGAATTGTGATCTTTTTGGATTTGTCCTTCTTGTTTGGAGAAGATTTTGTATTCAAAATTTGTATTATTTTCAAACACTTAAGTTGGATTATTAATAATTTATAAACAATTGCTCTCATTCTTTTTAGAGTATTCTAGGATCTTGCATCTTCATGCACACCTTGCATTAGGGTAGTTTTGCATTCTTAAAGCATCAATAGTCTTTTTAGTTTTTGTGAGAGTGAAGTGTGCTTTAAGAAAAGAAAAGAAAAAGCTTTTGCTTTATAGAAGTTTCATAGAACCCAAGTAGAAATTTCTTTTAATCGAAGAACAAATGATTGCATTCATATAAGTTAATTTTTCATTAATTTCTTTTGCGTCATACAAACACCATTGGTTTCATTTTCAATTATCCCTTTCACTTAAAAGAACAACCATTTAAAATCAAGCACTTAATAAAATAAACTAGAAATTTTCGTATTGTCATCAAAATACACCAATAAGTTTAGGTTTATTTAGGGCCTTAGATTAGGCCAGAGGAGAGTAAACTCTCCAAGGCCACTCTAAATTGTAAAACATAAAAGTTTGATTAAAGAGTGAAATCCAATAGAGTTAAGGAGACTAAGAAAGATCCGTGACTAGGAGTAAAGCACGAGGGTTAGTGAAGATAAGGACGAGAGATACCCCCTCTCTTACTTGTCGGATCCTATCTCACAACTATTCCTCCAAGCTTCTGATACAAGTTGGTGTCCATAGTTATCTATGCTAGGAATCCACACAGGCAGCTGTGGAGGGAAATCCCGTGGCACCTGAGGTTGACGTTGTATCACGTTCAGCAATACTTCTGGAGGGCACCCTTGCGAAGCTTGGGGGCTTGCACCAGAAAATGCTATTGAAAGGAGTTCAACATAACTACCTCAGATACCTTCGATAGTAGGCCCACGACGTAATTAACCCAGTCTATTTTCAGAAGGCCCTTATTATTAACTTTCTTGTATTTTGGTGTCCCGTCCTAATCAGCCAAAGCAAAAATACTTGGAAGTTGTTTGATTGCTAATATCTTTAGGGACATTTTAATGAGTGTTTTGTGCTCCTAGTCAGCCTAGCTTTTTATTTTCTTGAGTCTTTAAGTAGATTTTATAAAAATAATTCAAAGTGGCTGACCAACCATCTCGACAATCTTGGAGACTTCCTAGGGTTTCACCTACGAGTCCAGAGCCTTCTCCTAGAAGGCATAGGAGCGATTCTACTAGTGGTTTTCAACCAGTGGCAACAAGCGCATCAGAGATTGATCCTCTACTTGGAGGCATTAGTTCACAAGATAGACCTGGTACTACTACAGAGTTAGAGAGGAATGCACCAGTTCTTTCTGGAGTACTCTTCCAGTCGGAAGATAGTATTGAAGTAGAAGAGCTTTCAAAGTCGGTTGTGGCTCCGAATTCTCCTATCCCTCCTGATCATCTAGATATTTTGTTATACGTTGGAACTCTGACTCACAGGCCTTCGAGCCTAGGTTCACATACATCCATCCCTTCGATGACCACTGTTGGAAGCATGGCATCCATGATGAGTGTTATGAGCATGCAGACTCCCATATTTGTGCGAGGGGGAGGAACTATTTCCATCCCTTACAACACTTGCAGCACATCCTTATTTGGGCCTGCTTCCATTTCGATGATAAGTGGAAGTTCTCAAGCTAATGCATCTAGGATTTTTCCCTTTTTGTAATGCCCTCTCAAGGTATTCCTTCAGTTCCTTTAATATACCAGCAACTGCCTCTACATCCATGATGAGTGGATCTGCTTCTTTTTAGGGTTTCCCATTTTGAAGTGGTCATATACCACATTCCAATCTGATAGTAGGGTCAATGCCTTTTCTTTTTACAAGTCAAGGTAGTAACCCCTTTAAGAGTTGGACAAACCTTGCGGTTAGTGTGATAGGAGCTGGGAATCAATTTTTTGGCCAACAAGGGAATGTGTCGTATTCCTCGGTTAATTCATTTCAAAAAAATTTCACCATTTTCTAACACTTGGAACCCTTATCAAGGGTTATTAGCTCCTTTCAATACTTTGTTAGGGGGTAACTTCACTAGTTACAGAGGACTTTTGGCAGGAGTTGGTCAAACTTTGAATTTTGTTGGACCACAAGGATCACCCTTTGGTTCAATAGGCTCTACGAGTTACTTCAGGAAACTTGGTGCCTTTCAAAATCTAGGTCATTCTTTTTAGACCTACAGGAACCCCACCTAGTCTGGATGGAATTCCCAAGGTCCTCCATGACTTCCTTTTCTCACCACGCTTAATTTGCCAGACTTGACTAAATTGACAAATGATCCAATTAGGTACAATCTGGCTTGGCCTCTGGTCCCAACTAAACCTCCATCGGATATTCCAAAATTCGAAGGGAAGAATGGTGAAGACCCAAGAGACCATGTGACCACATTCCACTTATGGTGCTCATCCAACTCCTTGATAGATAATTCAATCAGGTTGAGGTTATTTCAGTGCATCTTAATAGGGAATGTCGCCAAATGGTATATAGAGTTGCCAGGGGGAAACTTTACTTCTTTTTCCGATTTGGCTAATATTTTATTGAACCATTTTCAGTTGCATGTCCACTATGAAGCTGGAACTGAGCTTTTGGCCAATTTTCATCAAGACACAACAACACACATTTCAGATCATATCTAGGAATGGAGATAGAGAAAGAGGCTTATCAAAGCTGAAATTCCACCAAAGTTCCGTATCAAATGGTTTCTCAAATCTTTACAACCTGAGATCTCCAAGGATGTTTCTCTTTCTGTTGTTTATTCGAAAGAGTAGGCTATTTTTCAAGCCCAACGATTAGAAATGATATATTCTCAGTCTAGGACTCTGCAAAAAATCCTGCCTAATGCTCCTAGATCCAAGGTTGATTTAGGCAAACCAAATCCAAGCCCTCATGCCGATGGTATAGTTGGATCAATTGATGTAAATACGGTGAACCTTTTGAACCAATTGTAGCAGTTGTCTCTACAAACTACTTCTAACCAGGCAACACCGTCTACATATTCATACTCCCAACCTACCTCCATTAACGTCATACAGGCTTCTAATCCCAAAGAAAATCAACAATTTGATGTGAAGAGGAAGGGACAAGGTAAGAAGAAGAGCTAGGAAGGGAAGGATAATGCGAACAAGCCCGACAACGATGCCAGTGAGGGTAGAAAAGAGTCTAAGAAAAAGGTTAAATTTCCATGCAAGTTATGCAATGGAGATCATTTGACTCACCTCTACCGCAATATTAAGGATGCTCAGTGCTTGTTAGTGCAGCAAGGTTCCTCTATCTCCCAAGCTATCCTAACTAACCCATTTCCCCAAGGGTAGCAATTACTTGCTGGCACGAACTCAAATGCTGGTACCTCCGCAGGGGGCAACCAGGAAGGGGAAAATTCCTCAAATGTTTATATGATGAACTCTCATGTCGATGTTGCCACACGAACACGTGATTATGGTGAAACAGAAACATCTAAGGCAAAATCTGTTCCCGAAACCATAGACCCACTTCATATTGAGAAACCCTCTATTGAGTCTATACCTCAGATACTGAAAGGTTCCACAAAGTGCTCGATTATTAACCCTAATGCTAGGGTAGCCCAAAAATACTTCATTGTAGAAGATCTGGCTCAAAGTCCTTGTGTTATGTCTACATTGGAGGTACTCCAGTCGTTTCCTACTCAGAGAAGTGCTTTGCTTTCGGTAATCGGGGCAGTAGATCCAAAAAGTTCTTTAGTGCTAACTTTTGATATGCTTGTTGGGTTGTGTTATATTCTTTCCACGACTAACCTATGTAGTGAACCGGGGGGTTAGAGGGGGGGCAGAGCCCCCTCTTCATTGCGTCGATTGGCCAGCGGGGGGATCACAGGGGGGGCGGCAGCCCCCCCTGTCCGGGGGGTTTGAGGGGGGCGGGTAGCCTCCCTCTACGGGGTT
>APFE030548276.1:62024-90767 GCA_000404065.3 Pinus taeda
TTTGCACAAAAATGGGGCTTGGGATCTAGTGGAGTTGCCAGCTGGAAGGAAACCCATTGGCAGCAAATGGGTGTTCAAGAAGAAGACAAATGCAGAAGGGAAGGTGGAGAAATACAAAGCTCGGTTGGTAGCAAAAGGTTATTCCCAGGTGCCGGGAATTGATTTGGTGATATTTTTTCTCCTGTTGCCAAGGTAACTCTATTAGATTACTTTTATCTATTGCTGCTACTTTTGATTTTGAGGTAGAACAGATGGATGTGAAGAAAACATTTCTTCACGGGGATTTGGAAGAGGAAATCTAAATGAAGCAACCTGAAGGCTTTGCGGTGAAGGGTAAGAAAGAACTAGTATGCAAGTTAAAGAAGTCTCTGTATGGGTTAAAACAGTCACCAAGGATGTGGTATCAGAAATTTGATACATTTATACGGGGACTCGGCTTCACCAGAAGCAAAGAAGATCACTGCGTGTATTTTAAATTAATTGGTGACCGTGTTATTTATCTGGTCTTGTATGTGGATGATATGTTGCTGGTTGGAAATGACAAAGAAATTATCCAGGATTTGAAGACCCATTGTCCTCCAAATTCGACATGAAAGATCTCGGTGCTGCAAACTATATTTTGGGCATGGAAATTAAAAGAGATCGGGCAAAGAGGAAGCTCTGGTTAAACCACAGGAAGTATGTCGAGACAATATTGCAGAGGTTTAATATGTAGGATAGTAAACTGGTGAAGGTTCCTATTCTTGTAGGTGTGAGGTTATCTATTGAACAGTGCCCCAAGACACAAGAAGAGGAAGAGGACATGTCCCGTGTTCCATATGCAAGTGCATTCGGTAGCTTGATGTATGTAATGGTCTATACTAGATTAGACATTGCACATGCAGTGGGGGTATTGAGCAGGTTTATGTCAAAACCAAGGAAGGAGCACTGGACAACAGTGAAGCGGGTTTTCAGGTATTTGCGTGGCACTAGTGATCATGGTTTGTGCTACCAAGGAAGACCAGGATTGGACAGAGTGTTGGATATTCATGGCTTTATTGATGCAGACTGGGCTGGAGATCTCGATCAGAGAAGATCTACAAGTGGGTATGTGTTTAACCTATTTGGAGGTGCAGTCAGTTGGATGAGTAAGAAACAATCTGTAGTGGCACCATCAACTACAGAGGCAGAATACATGGCAGCCACTCATGCAAGCAAGGAAGCAGTTTGGTTGCAGAGATTGTGTTCAAGTATGGGGTTAGTACAGGGAGCTATAAGGATAGAACTGTGATAGCCAAAGTGCATTTTTCTTGGCAAAGAACCCTGCTTATCATTCAAAGACAAAGCACATTGATGTTCAGTATCACTTTGTGAGGGATATGATAGAAGACAAAAGGGTGTTGCTCATAAAGGTGGACACTTTGAAGAATACTGCAGATGCATTGACAAAATCTGTGAGCTCTGAGAAGTTCTCTTCGTGTAGAGAAACAATGGGCTTTTTAGGGCTGGAAAAATGACTAAGCTCTCCTTTGGCCCCCTGTGGAAAGAAAACAACAAGTGGGAGATTGTTGGGTTGTGTTATATTCTTTCCACGACTGACCTACATAGTGAACCGGGGGTTAGAGGTGGGGCGGGTAGCCCCCCTCTACGGGGTTCGGGGCAGCGCCCCGAGAAAATTTTTTTTGGACCCTATATTAGGTTGGGCGAACCTACCTATGGTTTTCGGTCCATGGTTTTGGATGCGATGGTTTTCGGTCCATGGTATTGGATGCTTCGGCATGTATAAATATGTATTTGTAACATTGAAAGGAAAATAATGAAAAATCAAGCTAGTAGTTCTCAGTTTTGAGATCCAGTGGGAAATCTCTGTGTATATGTGTTTTATGTGTTATGCTCTCGCATTTTTATTTTTCCTGTGATTTAGAATTCGTATGCAGGTAATTTCTGTATGGGGTTAAAACCTACAATGCTAAATGTTAAAAAGAGACTTCCTCACCATATGGCTTTCCAGATAAAGTCTACTTACTGAAAAACCAATATTTTTCGAACAGTTATATATGAGGGAGCTTACACATGCGTCATGTCTAAGTCATGTTGGAAGGCCATTGGATCACCTTCAGTTGTTCCTTCATCGACTCTCTTAACAGAATTTGATGGTCATTCTCATAGGCCACACAGAATTATCTTGGCCTTTCCTATATGTGTTGGAGGCAAGGTCGTTAATATTGAGGTAGAAATCGTTGATGCCAAATTGGATTACAACCTCCTCTTAGGAAGGAATTGCATTTATGAGATGGATGCCATAGTTTCATATTTATTCTACATCCTCAATTTTCCTCATGAGGGGAGAATTGTTAAAATTGATCAGTTAGAATATTCTATGGGTGACTCTCGAGTAGCTTTGGATTCTATTGTTCCATTGGTGGATAATTCCCATCAACGTATAGATAATTTAGGAGTTCGGATGTACTCTTCCTTTATGGGTATAATTGACCTTCCCCCTCCTACTGCTAGAATCAATGCAATTTCATCCTCCAAGGGGCCTTCAGAGAAAGAGTTCTTTCATACTCATTATTTTTTGGACCCTTGGACCTTACCTTCATCAACGACCACATTAGATGGAGGCCAAGTTGGTGGAATGGCATTTCCCGTGTCTGCAACAAAACTTAGCTATCAATTTGTCGTTAAGTCTACAAACAACCATTGCACTCCTTTTTTAGAGGACTTATATAGTGATGTGGCTCCATCTTGGACCCTTAACTCTACTTCTACTATGGATTGCTTAGAATACAGTTTGACCATCTGACGAAGAAATTTTAGAAGCGATGACAGGTGTAGATCAACCTTTAGAATATTTACATCATCAATCATATTTTCTTCCACCATTGCAGGAAGTCGAATCCAGGTTCTCCAATCTGCTTACTAGTGATGTTTTTACAGTTTCGAACCCTTTGGCTCCAACATAATTATTTTCCAAAGGTAATATGTCGATTATCTCAAAAATTGTACCTATAAGCATCTCTAGAAATCCTGACATTATAGAAAATGTATTCATCAGAGCCGATCGTTACCCTGAAGAGATTCAAATTTACACCAACATCTTTAAAGAGTTTCAAGATGTGTTCACTTGGTCTTATGAGGAAATGTCTGGTATTTATCCATCTATAGTCTAGCATGAGATCAAGACGTACGAAAACTCCAAGCCGATTCATCAGAAGCTTCAGCCAGTTAATCCTAGGAAAGAAGCAACTATTAAAGCTGAAGTTGAAAAGATGCTTAAGGTGGGTTTCATATACCCTATTCCTCTAATAGAGTGGGTTTCTAATCTAGTCTCGGTAGACAAAAAACAAGGAACGATCTGAGTGTGCATTTACTTTAGGGATTTGAACAAAGCTTGTCCGAAAGACAATTACGCCACATCGTTTATTGATCAAATAGTTGATGAATGTGCAGGTAATGAAATTTTTTCGTTCATGGATGGATTCTCTGGTTATAATCAAATTTCTATCCATCTAGAGGACCAACATATGACAAAATTTATTTTTCCCTGGGGTGCCTTTGCATACAAAAATATGCCTTTTGGTTTTAAAAATGTTGGATCTATGTTTCAGTGGGCCATGTCTTATGCTTTCCATGACATCAAACATGTCATCGAAGCATACTTGGATGATTTAGCTACTCATTCTTAAAAGAGAATTGATCATCCTAGCCACCTTCGGTTAGTTTTTGAGAGATGTCAATTTTACAAAATCCGGTTGAATCCAAATAAGTGCATTTTCACTGTCACATATGGTAGGTTGTTAGGATTCATCGTATCAACTGAAGGGATTCGAATAGATCCTTTCAAGGTAGAGGCAATAATTCAGTTTCCTCGCTTGTCTTCCATCTGACAACTTCAAAGTCTCCAAGGAAAAGAAAATCCCTTAAGAAGATTTATAGCAAACTATGTTGAGATAACTAAAGGATTTATGTGTTTGCTGAAGAAAGGAGTTCCATTTTTATGGGACCACTTTGTGCAATGATATTTTGATGCCTTGCAGTAGGCATTAATCTCTTCCCCATTTTTGAGTCCATCGGATTATGGCAGAGATTTCCTTTTATATCTCACTGCGATAGAATCAACCATAGGTATGGTTCTGGTTCATAAGGATGATGCTCTCATAGAGCATGTGATTTACTACTTGAGTCGAGGCTTAGTAGGTCCTGAACTACACTATTCTCCTATCGAGAAATTGGCCTTGGCAACTGTCCATGCTATCCAACGGCTTCGTCATTATATTCTTCTATACAAAACATTCGTCTTAGCAGCTACCAATCCTTTTTAGTTTTTCATCAGTAGGTGAGTGATTGGGGGAAAATACAATCGATGGATTGTTATTTTACAAGAATTTGCTCTCGAGTTCTTGTCAGCCAAGTCTAAGAAGTCATTGGTTTTTTTGGAATTAATTTCTGAGCTACCTTGTGAAGAAGACACTATTTATGAGGAAAATTTCCCAGACAAACATTTATTCCTCATTTCTTCACAAGATCCTTGGTATGGAGATATCATCATATATCTCTAGACTTTGAAGTTCCCATCTTCTTCCTCCAAGGATGAGCATCGAAAGTTACGTCACCTTGCTAAAAACTATGTTATCATTCATGATACATTATAGCGTAGAGGGGTTGATTCAATCCTTAGGCATTGCTTAACTCTGAAGGAAGCAAAGTCTGTACTTAATGATTGCCACAGTGGAGCTCGTGGCGGTCATCTATTAGGGCTTGCAACAACCCAAAAAATTTTGCGTGCCGGATACTTTTGGCCTTCAATTTTCAAAGATTGTATTGAAGCCGTCAAACATTTCCACCCTTGTCAAGTCTATACTCGGAAGATGCACCCACATCCAGCTCCCCTTTTTCCTGTTATCATTGTTTGACCTTTTACGAAGTGGGGCATTGACTTTACCACTTGTATTCCGCCTTCAGTAGCGAATCACAAGTATATCATAGTGGTCGTAGACTACTTTACAAAGTGGGCTAAGGCCATGCCTACTTACAAAAATGATAGTGAGACAGTAGCCTTGTCTTTCTTCAATCATATTATTTCACATTTTGTTATCCCGAGAGAGATTGTCACTAACCATGGCAGTCACTTCCAGAACTAACTGATGACCAAATTGGCTCTTAAGTTGGGCTTCCGATAGGATCATTTGTCTTCATATTATCCTCAAGCCAATGGGCAAGTCGAAGCCATAAATAAGTCCCTCAAGATGGTCCTGCAAAGGAAAATTGACAAAAATCGCTCCAATCGGCACATCATGTTGTACCCCTCTGGGCATACTGAACCTCATTGAATACTGCCACCGATTTTACACCTTTTCAATTAGTTTATAGGGTGGAATCTATTTTTCCTATTGAATGTGAAATTCCATCCCTTAAGCTAGCTATAAGTTTCTTCCAGAGACATCTAGTTTCGAAGAACACCTCATTCATTTGGAACATCTCGATGAGTAGCGTCGAGATGCCGCCATAATAAAAAAGGCCCATAAGAAAAGGGTTAGAACTCAGTATGATAAAGTAGTTTGTCCTTAAGACTTTTCTAAAGGCAACCTTGTCTTAGTCTATGACCATGATAAAGATGCCTTGGGGACAGGCAAATTCAAGTCTATGTGGTATTGTCCCTTTATAATAGAACAAGTTTTGGGAAAAGGGGCTTATGAATTAGTCAATTTTGAAGGGAAAAAGTTGGTGAAGCCCCAAAATGGGCTCTAGCTTGAGAAGTATTTTGCTTAGGTTGAGGTCGAGTAATTGCTTGTTTGTATATATTGTATTTTTGTACATATTTGTTGGCCATTTTGCGATATTGACATTTTTTTAGTCTACTTTGGCAGGTGTTGATGGATGACTTGATATATTTCGGATTCTTCGATGGTGCTAGTCTGCACACTCTCTTGCTTCCATAGCTTGGGCGATTTATTATCCATCTGTTTAGTGGATGGTGTCGAGGGGAGTGTATATTGGTCTTGCTTCAATAACATTGTTGAATATACTGTCGTTATTAATTTACTATCTGAAGCTATTTCTTATGTAATTGATTCGTTGGTAGTTTATCTTGACTCACAACTGGTAGTGTCACAATTAATTAACATTTATCAGGTTCAGGATCCTTATTTATATCACCAATTTTTTAGAGTGAGAATGTTGCAATGATCATTTATTTATATTGCATATGTGCACATTCCACGATTTGAGAATTCATTAGTGGACTCTATCACTAATCAAGCATTAGATTGGCATATCAATCATTCATCAAATTAAACAAACATAAAAAATTTAGATCTGTATATATATCATAAAACTGCTTGTGTATAGATAAAGTGTTCAAAAAATAATATACAAAATTGGGACGAAATGCCCATAATCATGTCCAATTTGTCTATTGGCCCAGCTTAGGATGAGCGGCTAAAAAGTTAATTACTGCATTGGATACACGTCAAAGTATGAGGACCCAAACCCGTGTTACTCCTACCATGCAACGCTACATCTCCTCAGGTAGGTCCTCTATGGCTATCATCAGTACCTGGTGATTCAATCTCACCAAGTTTCTTCGAATTGCATATAGGTCCCTCTCTGTCTCAGTTGTTGCCTCTTCGCATCTCTTCCACGACGCCTATGCCTCTGAAATCCATCTAGTTTCACTAGACCCACATCTAGAACATGATCATTTTGTCAGTATTTTGTCCCATAAAAAATATTTCTAAGTTCATTTCATATTTAAAAAAGAGAAAAAAAAATATTAAAAATTTACAAAAACTTAAAAAATTGTTACCTTTGTCTCCCCATGCTGCATTTGATGGCAACACCAAGTCTAGATCTCCTCGGAAATCCATACCAGCATACCAGTAGTCATCAGCTACGATGATCTATTGGTCCCACCAAGTGAAAGACTCGTCATCGAAATTCATCCTCAGCACGTCACCGCCTCCAAGGTGTTTCATCAAGTTAGCCCATCTATCCATCTGTGGATCTTGCGGGCTGCTGGAGACAGATACTTTGGGACGTAGCCTAGGTACCTTCTAGAAGAAGAAGGAGCATAAAATAGTCCCATATCCAAAGTTTTTTGTCTGGCCCTTTTGAATGGAGGTCAGTTGGCTCTCCATGTTGGTTAGAAGAGGTGTGCACCATTCAAAAACTGTGGTTAGGCATTCCACTGCCAGGCCCATGGACACACATGAAGCCTGATGCAGTGAAGCTGATCTGTTTACCCTCGCAATGGTAAACAACATGTTATCACCAAAATAAGAGTTTACATTCTTCCTAGTCATGGTCTTAGATAAGTGTCAGGCCATCCTATGTTTTAATAGGTAGGTGATAGGTTAAGAGTCTCAAAAGTCTCATTTTCATATCCAGATAAAGTTTAACAACCTTATTCCATGTCTCAAAAGTCTCACATTCTGTTTAGAAACTCATATCATAAACTATTTTGAAATTTTTTTAGAATTAGCCCCAAAACCACGTTTTCGTAGTGTAGACAGCGTAAAATGTATATTTTGTGCTACGAAAATGCAGCTCTTTTTGTAGCACTTTTTCCTACATGCTACGAAAGTGTGGATTCATAGACAGTCTTGTCAAAACATCAATTCGTTAAGCTTCCGTTAAATTTTTATTATTAGGTGTCAGCTAGGAGTCAGTTCTTAAGCATGTAGCCATCCAAAATTGATCATTTCGAATTTAGGGGTTATCATGATAGGAAATTTCAAATTCGAAAGGGCTAGTTACTTTCTTTTTGCAGTTTGCATGCAAACGCTCAAACAAATCATTTTTTGAATGGTAAGCTTATGGTAATTTCTTACCAAAGTTTCTCTCTTCTATAATTCAAGTGAGGTTGATCACCATAAGCAAGCAAGGTTGATAAACAAAATTTCAAGCGAGGTTGGTTTGTTACAGGAATTCGGAGGAAAAGATGACAGAAGAAAGGAAAAGGCACAGGTCTGGTCATTGTTTACGAACAGAGCCTGAAAGCACCGTGATCTTAGCCAGAGATAACTCAGTTGTGGAAGCCTTCAAGAAAACACAATGTTTTGTAAAAAATTGTATGGAGGACATACTCAGGTGACAAACGAGTTTGCACTACATTTCAATGGCTCAAATACAAAGGTTGGGATCCTAAACTTGGAAATTTCTCTAGAGATCATAGCTTTGGTGACAGAGGTTCCTAGGGGACAAGATATATGGTTCAAAAACTTTACATTTGACATGGAAGCATGTAAAGTGTTTCTAAAGCCAGAGTTTGTAGAAATAGACTTAACCAAGGCAATTGCAAGGAACTACATCAAAGAAATCTATGCCAACATGCCCTTTAACGTTCAACGTTATTTTACCTGTGAGGGCAGATATCATAAAGTTTATTCATATCATTTTAAACTCCTGTTGCATTTTACTGGTATGATTTCTTTAGATTTGCCTTACTTCCTGTATTGAAGTATAGCTAAGATGGCAGATAAAGTGCAAATGAAATCTCAAGGATATAAAACTTCCCTTTTTCATCATGGTCTAATTAAACTCATAATTTTACCGAAACTAAAAAGGATCAACAGATAATGGTCTTTATTTTTGTTTTTATTTGGTTTTGGAGTGGAAAATCAAGATACAGGCGTTGGCCCTAAGGTTAAAGAAACTCCATCAGTAGAAACTAATAAGCCTGTAATGTCCAGGTCAAAAAGATTTGTTAAGCTAAAACCTAGAAAGCAGGTGAAAAAGAAAGTGAGCAAAAAATTAGTGGTTATTCTTGAGACTCCTAAATCCACAAAGGAAAAGATAGTTGAAGTTAAAAAAATGACACAAGAATAGTCAGCTAGCAAACCAGTTCAAAGGAGATTGACTAGAAGTCAAATTGCAAAGGAGAAGGGTAAATCAATGATCTCGGGAGAAAGTCCAAGCTTGAAGGGTAATTTAAATGATATTTTAAAAGCCATTGATATTGTAGAATCCCCTTTGGTGTAGGTAGATGTCATAGAATTTGAAAAATGAAAGTCGAAGAAGATGAAATCCTCTAAGAAACTGGAATTTAAGAATGATGTTACAACATTTGTTTTCAAGCGCAGAAAACCCTTAACCAGGCAATATAAAAAGATGCAAGAGTCAATATTGAGTTAGGGAAAATAGAAGAAGCTTCCACTGTTCAGGAAGAGTTGATAGACCTTTCATCACCAATACCTGAAGGTGACAAAAACAGAGTTTTTTCCACTCAAATAGAAAAAACCAGTTACGAAGAAATGGAAAAAAGGTTAAGAGCAGGTAATAACGAAATTGCTAGACTAAGGATGAGAGCAAGAAGGCACGCTCCTGAGAAGACAGATTTCAAAAGGATAAAGGATCTCTGGGAAGTGAAAAAAGTTTCCAAACCAAAAATAGTCAGCAGTGAAACTCAATATTTTACTTGGACTATTCCTGCAATCAAAGAAGCCAGATTTGTAAGGAGGATAAATGCTCAGTTGAGAGCTACTAACAGGAGATTGAAGAGATATATTGAAGACCTAAAAATACATTTAACAAAATCTGAATAATGGCTATAGCAATAATGAAACAAGGCGATGAAAAAGGGCTTAAAAGGAGGAACTCTATCTCCTTGTTTTAAGGATAGTTAGGTCATGAATCAGCAGAGTTTGCAACATTGTTGGAGACATCATACAGCTCGAAGACATGGATTAGTAGCTGATTAAATAATGAATTTAAGTCTTGGATAAGGTTGTTGAAGCATGTTTTAGGAGTTTCACTCCTATTTGTATTAGGACTCTTAAAGACAGTTAGTTGTTAGTTTGTAATTAAGAAGTTTGTTTTATGAATAGATAGGTGTAAATGTAGGAATTCGAATTCTCCTAAGGATGGATCATAGAATCCAAGATTGTAAAAACTCTATATAAAGCATGAGAATCGAATTCCTCAGGGTTGGTAATTTTATTAGCAAAATAAAGTTGTGTTATTGTAAGAAACTATGGTTTTTCAAACTTAATATAGAGATCAGTTTTACTACTCAAGATTCACAATGGGTTTATGTGTTTGATGTTTTTATAGCCTTTTTCAATTATTTATTTGCAGTGGTATGAGCTTGTGATACTTACAATTCATTGGAAAATACTCTAACTTCCTTCACATGCTTGTAAATTGTGTTGATTCACTCTGTTACTATTTTAATTATAAACCTAAACTCCAAGTGCCTTGACTTCCATGTTTTGTTGTTCATGATGTTTTGTTGAAGACTATCTTGACTCCATAGCCCAATAGATGTTTTCTAATCTTTGATTCAACCAATTATACTTTTTTGTGCATTTTTATTCCTAGAGTTAGCCATCTAATCATTAATCAAAAATCTAAAACCTATTGAGAGAGCCCTCTCAGGTTGAGAAGGCTAATCCTCAACCAAAAGATTGGTTTAAAGAGTTACTTAGAGTCTACTTGATCATCAGCGTATCAAGGTCAGATTTTGTGATAACAAAACAGAATCCTTAGAGATAAACTATCCACGTGTTTGATTGGACTCTGACTTCCAATCTTTTTCGGGTGCCCAAGACAATATATACGTACATAGTCTTTTACTGAAAGACTACTCCTTGTCCTGTTGGTCGAATGCACAACCTCTCGTCTTCAGGAGAGACTTGTAATAAAATAGATATCTTCCAACTAAATCCTTAGAGGCATCTGATCTATCATGAAGGCATCACCCTCTACACTCCAGTAGTGGATCAATAATTCAACCAGGCATATGTTGGCTTTCATGTTCAACATTTTAAAGAATTTCAACAAGCCACACCCTCTGAATCCATCTAGTGCATTTTGGTCATTCATTACCTCATTGTCAATTGTGCTATGCTCTTTCTTTCTCCATGTGACGATCCTCCTGAAAGAAAATGAGTTTCAACTGTTATATTTTGTGTTTGAACTTCAACTCACGTACAAGTGGGTTCCCTTTATGCACAATTTCATGTAGGGTCAACGTATACGTGGGCTGATCACAACCAACCCACGTGTACAGAGTTGGATATTTTGGCATGAATTCCCACTATCAAATATTAATAAAAACTTCGATAATAAATTAGGAAAAAATTTCAAAATAATATAACTAAAATTTCATTATTTTACTTTACATTCTAATTTATAATTTATTTTTGTTCTCTTCATATTTTGTACCTTTATTTTGAATGTAGTTATTTTTTATACTTTTATTTTCACTGTAGTTTGAGAAATATTTTAAAAATAATAAGCGTGAAGTTTGTTATCTGATTTTCTTTTTGCCTATAAAATTATTTAACAAAATATTCTAAAGTCTGTAAACAAAATATTTCGATATCTATAATCTTATTACACTTAAATTTCGCACTCCTTTAATTATAATTACGCGATAATGAATCACTTCCAAGAAACTGATGCATTTGACGTTATAAATATTAAGGATATTTCTGCGATTATATGCGTGTTTCGCTTGAAACACATATTGAATTCATTGTAATTTTATATCATATATAAATTGGTAACAGAAGCACAAAACAGGTGTAAAATCGAAAATATCGAAGATCCAGATGCCCTTTATTCCCATAAACATATATCTAATTCGGATTGGTATGTTTCTTCATTCTGAAAACGGTAGTCTAAGGAAAAATATACAAAGGTCCAATTCACAAAAAAAAAAAAAATTATAGTCATTATGTTAGAAATGATTCAAGTTTAGTGGGAGTAATATTTCTATCAAATTGATTTTTTTTGGTAGAACCAGATGCTCTTTGCTCACATAAACATATAACTAATTACACAAACAATTTTCTCTCTCACATACATATACATATATATATATATAATAATTCCATATCATCTGATCATAACATTTCTATATAATTCTATAAGATTTAGTGTGTTTAACACTCTCTTGCAGGCCTTTTGTACATAACACAAGCACTGATCCATCCAAAAAAAGACTTACTCCTACTAGAGACTCATAACAATTTAGTGAATAGTGCCCAACATCGGCAATATTAGCAGAGTAGACAAGGTATTGATCTTCCTCCTGGGTATAAATCATATATAAAACAGTGAAGGCGACCATCAGTGTCACCATGCTAGATGCTGAAACGTACTTGCATACACTGGATTCTCATTATCTCAATTAGCAGATCATCTCCTGTTACTATTACAGGATGGCACAAGAATTCTGTTCGTCTTCGTTCCTGACATACAATACCTCACCGATATTTGCACAACGGTCATAATATGGTGGCCACAGTATGTCTGGTCTGCTTGAACAAGCCCAACATGGAGGATTGCACTGTGCCATGCACACTCCGCTTCCGCCTCCCTTAGCTGCTCCGCCTCCTCCTTTATCCTTTCCTTCTCCTCCTTTACCATCTCCACCTCCTTTCTCCTTTCCTTCTCCTCCTTTACCACTCCCACCGCCTCCCTTTCCAGTTCCAGTTCCTCCTCCTTTTCCACCTTCGCCTCCACCTCCTTTCCCCGCGGCTGTCTGGGGCACGGGTCCGACGGACACCACTTCAGCGCACCTGAATTTCTTTCTCAGCAAGCTGGCTACGCACACAGGATCCGCGTCTCCGATCACAGTCAGCGTGTTCTCCTTCATATTCACCATCAGGGAATCAATTCCTGCAGTCACCCAAACATTAAAAAACATGAACACCAAAAACAAACTAAATCCAAAGAGCCCAAACAGTTTTTTACCTTCGATTTTAGTAACAGAATGCAACGCAACCTTCTTGCATTTATAGCAATCGTTCATGTGTAACCGCATCACAGTTTTCTGCACATCAATAAAATCTCAGTCCACCACAGCATTAACAATAGAGAAGCAAACCCTAAATCTATAACATATCATGACATACATTCGCCATGCTCCTCTGATCACTGTGTACAGGCACAGGCTTCTTCGGAGAACTCTCAAACAAAACGCAAAATACTGCCTAAACAATGTAGTAAGCAAAGCATTTGATCTAGGGCAACGGCAGATAGATAACTCAAATATACCATGTCGGAGAAAAAAGGTCCGGGTACCGACACCTGGCGTTTTAATTCTCGTACTCCCCTAACCTATACCGACGACCACCAGGACCAGCTGCTGTCGTTTTAATCCGTGTACTTCCCCAGTATATACGAAAGACCAAGACGGCTTTCTGTGTACATGTTGTGTAATATCAATGTTCACAGGTCACAATTGATCGTCCTGAGATGGATCTGTGAGTGCGTGTAATATTTTTTTAGTGTGAAGAGATTTAAAGGATATTTAGTGTGGTCTAGGTTGTTAGAGTTAAACCCTCATAAAATAAGTTGGATTATCTCTGAGTTTCTTTTCTGTATAGGTAATCATCCGCACATTGTTATAAGTGAATAAATTCAATTTAGAAAAAAATATATTATGAAGAAGATGGCAGAATTTTTTTTAGTAGTATATATAAATTAAAGAAATTTATTTTTAAAATAATTGTTTTTAATTGAAAAAATATTATACGGATAAGTATAAAATAAGTTATGATTTTTTGGTCATATGATATTGATAAGCTATAAAATTGACCCGTAATATTGTAATTAAACTTATGTACCAATTAAGAATCTCGATATGACATGTTTAATTATTTTTATTATTAATAATAATAAATATTTCTTAAATAAAATTATAATTTAATATAATTATTTTAATTTGACCAACTTAAAATATATGAGGGAGTAAGTGTTTCAATATTTATTATAAATTGTTGCTACATTTACCAACCATTTACTTTCTATGGTTGTGCTAGTTTAAATTTGTTTAACATTTTATAGAAAACCTTCATTAACTTTCATCATAAAAGTGAATTTTTGTTATATGTTTCCTCATGAGATTGTAATGGTAATTTTTTTATTTTAAGCCGTATTTTTAATATAAAAATAGATTCAGTTTTATGGAAAACACTTAAGACATTACAATTATACTATATAAATCTAGTAATGTTTTATTTTTTTCATTTTTAGCTAAATTTTTTTATCAAATTTAAAAATATATTCCAAAAGGTGTTCTTTAAACTATTGGTTTTGAAATAATTAGCTCAACAATATAAATTAAATGGCTAGTAAATGACTATGACATCAATCCATCATGAACGTTAAAATACTTAAGTCATAAGATTTCTCACATTGTCAAAGATTAAAAAAACCATAAAAAATAACTAAATATATTTTTATTTTAAATTATTATTATCACTATTAATTACAAAAGAATTAAGGTATGAATTACACATATGACTATTTAAAAAAACATGTTGTTCACACTGCTTAACCATGGGAATTTTTAACATGGAAATAGGTTTTGTTACAATGCTCAAGACTAATACCATGGACTATCAATATCACATGTCCACAAAACCATAATCCATTTCATATGATAGTTGTTCATTTGACATCTTTTTAATTAATCAATTTAATTCAAATGGCATAACAAATTTTGAAATAAATGTCAACCAAACTATTTTTGAAATAGATGTTAGACTTTGATAGTTGACTACAACTAAGAATATTCTAGAATATTTATTGCAGGTTAAATCCTTACCATCCACCTATTGATAATTAAATTAAAATTCAAGAAGACCTATTTCAAAAAATACGCACATATACATACTCTTAAAATTATCTTATTTGTTGTTTTTTTTAGTTTTTTCTTTTGTTATTATTAATTATGTTGATAGGTTTTCCCATATAGAAACGAGAAGAATAATATCATTTTAAAATTCTCTTGTGATCCAAAATAAAAAAAACATAATATATTTTTTTTCTCCTTCTATCAATTAATGGAATTTTCAATTATCTTTCTTGTATCTCTAAATCTTTGTATTTATGATTATTAAACATGTTTACCTTTTCACATTTACTTAATACAATTGTTAAATTATCAAGTAATAAATAACATAAATAACAATGCATTTAGTACAATTAAGGTCATCATAAGTACTCTTATGTCATATAGTATACATTATAAATATGTAAATGTTCCATATGAACCATCATGGCTACAGTGGTAGACTAGGGGTCAATTCTGATAGCTACCACTATAACTCCCAAGTCCCTACAAAGCATAAGTAAATTAGAGAGATTTGAATCTAAAATCTCTTAATACATAAGACTTGATTTCCATTTTCATGTCTATAGTATCTAAATTGGTGTGCAAGTTAAGGGAGTAGTCTTCAAGTGCGACTTTTTGTAGTTTCTGATAGATTTTTGGTAGGGATCTGGTGAAAAAAATTATGGCAAATCTTGATTTTTGTTGTTTAAACTTAATTGTGAAGAATTCACCTATCAAACTTGTGATTTTAATGAATCCCTACTAAATTCTAGATAAATTAAATGTCGAACTTGTAATTCTAATAAATCCATAACAAAATATTTTTTTTCCAAAAAAAACTCAGACTTAACCACTACTCAATAAATTAATATTAACAACATTCATCAGCGACTTAATTTGTAACTTTATAGCTGTGCTGGTAAATATCTATCACCACTGAATTACGGCCCGACAGTTCCGCCGAGGTCAGATTCGTAGAGTTTATATAATATTTGAAAAGACAAAGATGTGCATGCGACGATATCAGGCGTGCATTAGAGTGCGATTTTAGTGGTCGTCAAGCGATTTTAATAATCATTTATATGACGCACTTAACTGCTACACAACTCTGATCATATTGGATTTATCTTCCGATATCCGAGGATCAGGATAAGGCATGATAGTCACTACCTACTGCTGAGTATCATGATCATCCTGTACATGATGTGAGAATGGTGCACTCTCATTTGACAGTTTCTTCCTAAATGCTTCTGCCTTTAGCAGTGTGGGCCAAGTTTGAGTCTATTTGATATCATTAGAAAGTTTAAATTCACTTCATGCCATTGAGAATAATGTTCCTTTTCTCCATTATAACTTTTCCAAATCCGTATTTAAAGGACTCGTGCATCTTCCAGTGTTTATCCTTGGTGAAGTACAGCTTATTGCAAACTACCATGTGTTTTCCATTTTAATCATGTTGTGTGTTTTATATTCATTATTTTTTCTAGTCAATATGATCGTATCGGATTTGCCTGGAAGATTACAACTGCTACGCATCTCAAATATGAAACTCTGTAGAAAGATTTTGAATGCAAATAATTAGGATGAGTATTGGGTCTTGGATGACTGCTGGGTCTTGGAGTCACAAATGCGTTTTGGGTCAGGGATGAGTGCAGGGTCTCGGAGTGACGAATGAGTTGTTTGGGGGCATAGTTACCAAATTCGGCAGTACTGCCTTAAAAAATTTGAAAATTTGTTGGTTCGATTCGATTTGCGAATTAATTTGAAAGTTTGGGTTCGATTAGGTGCACTAAATATTACATTCACTGATTAAGAATCCGACGAAACTGGGAAAGTCAAGGAATTACTTCTAACATTGCTTTTGAGAAAAGAAAACACTATACTCTTAAGACTGGTTCTTAGTCCACACTTTCATAACTCCGTGAAAGCCCTAGTCCAAAGAACTTTTTACATGCAATCAATGAGTGGTTTAATGAGTTAATGTTATTGTACATTTTTAATCGAAATTCTAGTTTCCATTTTACATTTCAAAACCTTTTTTAGATTTAGGAAACTATTAAATGATAACATTACTTGTCACTGTATGCAATAAGAAATTTATAGTGAATTTAGCAAGTTTTTAATCAAATATGTATAATTTTTACGATAATTATGTGTTTATAAAATAAAGCAAAAAATATATATGATATATATTATTTGTAAATTTGTAGATTTATTAAATTTAAACAAATATATTTTAAAAATAGAAATATTGCATGAATTATATTAGTAAAAAGCAGAAATACTGCCTGAATTATATTAGTAAATGGATTTTCTTTAAAGTGGATTTTCTTAATTAAGATTTTGAGTAAGTATTAAAGCATATTACTTTGAGTAAGTATTAAGTATTAAATTATACAGATTAACATTTTGTATTATACTAAATAATAGATGTTGTTACTATACCTTATAAATTAGAGGTGAGTTTGGTTTGAAAAATAAATAATTAGCAATTGATAATATAAATATATATTTTTAAAAATTGCTTTCACACACTTAATATACTATTTCATTATGAACATAAAATACTTAATAAAGTGGAATTTATGTAGTTCATTGTAATATATTATTTCTTGAAAATTCACTCTATATTAAATGTCATAATTTGTGTGGTGCAAGTGGGTGAATGAATCAATACAAAAATTCTTAAAACTTACTATTTTACTTGCTATTTTAAATATAAAACTAAGCTAACTGATTCAATATATAATTTTATCTGCAATATTTATAATTGAAACAATTTTAAAAGAGTTTTTATTGTTTTCAATATTATAATGGTATATTTCAATTATTTAAAATATTGGAATAAAAAGTATACTACTTCCGAATTTTTCCCATATTAAATTTTAACTAACCGAATTTTTTCAGTACAGAATCAAATTCGAACTCGGTAACTATGGTTTAGGGTAATAGAGAAGAGAGAGACGGAATTGATTGTTAGAATAGAAGGTAAAATACTTTTAATTTAATATAACGATAGATTTTAGTAATATTTTGGAATTTAGATAATAAAGAGATTAAATTAATTTATATTTTAAAACATTTTAAAATTTAAATTTAAAATTAAATAAATAATTTTATATACAATTAATTTTAAAAATATTTTTAAATTTTACACTATGTTGCTCATAATGTGATTAAATTGCTGAAGTTGTAACGTTAAAAAAAACTAAAAAACACCTTTGGTGTTTTCAAAGAGAAAACTTATCATCTATTTTAACCATTCCTAAAAATTGGCCAATGAGATCTATTATCAAAATTATTTATGATCAAAACACTCTTATCACTTTTCATCGCAATTATGATCGAAACACTTGTTACCCTTTTGGAGGTATTTACGGATAGAATAGATCTTTATTCGTATTAAAATTTAATGAATATAATATAAATTTGAATATATATATTATATATATTATATATTAAGGTTGTAGCGAATTTAGATATTAAATTGGTAGATAAGACTTTTTTGTTTGTGGGACAAGGGATCCATACCTACTCACCAAATTGGTGTATAAGATCCCCTTGTTTGTGGGATAAGGGACCCATACCTACTTACCAAATTGGTGTATAAGACCCCTTTGTTTGTGGGAGAAGGGACACATGCCTACTCTAAGTCTATGAAGGCATACCTACTCTACCTCCCTCTAGTTTTGAAAGGCGTGACCTCTTAGGAGGAAACATATGCTCTTAATCATTAGGCCCACTCAAATATATAATATTAATTTTTTCAAAAATTATTTATGTTTTATAAATTTTGTTATTTAGCTCAAAAAAAAATTGTAAGGAATTGGGTTGATAGATGTATATATTTTTGGCAGTTTTCACATTTAAAGGGATTAGATTAAACTCTGATCTTCATCTTGGTAGTTAATCAAATTTTCTTTTTATTATTTTATTTGATTAGTTCAAAAATAACACATATATACTTCATAATCATTGTTGTAAAAAAATATTATTAAAGAAAAGACGATTAGAAAGTAGGATTTTAGAAAGTTAACTGTATTGTAAGGAGGAAACACATGCTCTTAATCATTAGGCCCACTCAAATATATAATATTAATTTTTTCAAAAATTATTTATGTTTTATAAAGTCTGTTATTTAGCTCAAAAAAAAATTGTAAAGAATTGGGTTGATAAATGTATCTAGAGAGTATATTTTTGGTAGTTTTCACATTTAAAAGGATTAGATTAAACTCTAATCTTCATCTTGGTAGTTAATCCAATTTTATTTTTATTATTTTATTTGATTAGTTCAAAAATAACACATATATACTTCATAATCATTGTTATAAAAAATATTATTAAAGAAAAGACGATTAGAAACTAGGATTTTAGAAAGTTAAATGTATTGTAATATGATACAATTTAGCATCAATGATACAGATATTAATTAGCTATTTAACTCATATAGTTATTTATGTTATTAGAAATACAATAAAATCTTTTACAAATTATATATAGTAGTTAAGAATATATATTTCCTTGTATGAAATTGCACGTTGAAATCTAAAGAGAATATTTTAACAATAGTTCCTTGTCCAACAAAAAAAAGTGGTATACACCAATTCAGTGTCTGAAATGTCGTGACTTTAAAATTAGATTATTATTATTTATCAATATTGCATTTAATTTAATGGTATTTTTACCATTTTAAAAAAAAATAATAAATTACCTTTTCATTTAACTCTCAATTCTCTATATATAATTTTCAGAAAAATTATACTAACACAATCCACACAAAATATAGTACTTCCCTATTTATTCTTTTTTACCTATAGTTTTTATTATTTCCCAAAGCTAACAGAGAAATAGTTGAATTCGATTTTATACACCTTTCTTGTCAACAATTTTTTTTTTTTAATATAAAATGAAGAACTAGAAATATTTTTCTAAAGAGCAAACATCCACAAAGGAAGAGCAAACATCCACAAAGGAAATTGTTGTGTACGTTTTATGCTACTAATTTTGTTCCATTCCAATGGTATTATGAAAAAGGAATTGTGTACGTTTTATGCTACTAATTTTGTTCCAATGGTATTATGAAAAAGGAATTCTAAAGGTGTAAGCATTATTCCAAAGGAAATTGTTGTGTACGTTTTATGCTACTAATTTTGTTCCAATGGTATTATGAAAAAGGAATTCTAAAGGTGTAAGCATTATTCTAAAGGAAATTGTTGTGTACGTTTTATGCTACTAATTTTGTTCCAATGGTATTATGAAAAAGGAATTGTGTACGTTTTATGCTACTAATTTTGTTCCAATGGTATTATGAAAAAGGAATTCTAAAGGTGTAAGCATTATTCCAATGGGAGTGCCTGTATTTATATTTCAAGGATTAGTCTTAATTTTATTTGGAATGGCATTTATTCATCTAATTCTTTAAAGATGAAAGGTTATAAAAAAGTTGCACTTTTACTAACAAGTGTATATTAAATAAATCTTTCATAAAAATTTGCCAAAATGAAATATTGACCTTCTAAATCTTTAAAATCTTAATAATTTAAAGAGTGGCTACATTAAAACGCTATAAAATCTCAGTAAAATTTAGTAAATAAGAAAGCATTTAGCACAAATTCCATTAAGAAAAGATAAAAATATGTTTCTTCTATTCATTCAATGATCTTCAAAATTATTTGGACTTATATCATTGAAAATATAAATCTATTTTCCAAATGGAAAAGGCTTTCTAGTTTTCATTTGTTTCTATACTTCATAAATAGAATTTCAATCTACCTCATTTAGAGAATTAGGTCCACTAAGAGACAAAAATATTAACATATCTAGTGTCTCTAATGAAAGCCCTGATCTATCATCACTTTTGATCATTTTTAATTTTGAAAAGCCTCTTTCACATGTTGTTGTGCTTGTTGGGATAATTTGAATAACCTTCCATAATTACATCAAATATGGAAAGCCTTCAAACTATTTAGGTTCATCTCCACATATATCCCATACTCCATAAATATGCTTTTGGAGGTATGATTTAGAAATGGTGCAAATAAATTCATCCATTTCACCCAAGCATCTAGTAGTATCCATAATAGGTGATTACGCAACCCTAAATTTTTCACATAAATATTTCAACCATATTTTTGTTTGAGAGTCTCTATCATTCACTTCTTCATAATAATGTCAAAGACTACAAAAAATAGTAGCATTAAATATATGTAAATCTTTGAAACTCCTATCTAAATATTCGATCACCCTTTTAACAAAACATTTTCTCAAAAGAATAAATTCATATAATGTCCATGACACTAGCATATTTGCCAAACTTTGGAACCTCATTGGATGTAAATGTAGCATACATGTGCTATCTGCAAATCCAAGGGTTCTTCCTTGTGATTTAGCTAAAAAAGAGGGCATCTGCATTGCACCTACCCCAAAAATGCTTCCCAAAAATCATTTGTGAAACATGCTAATAGAAACATCTAAAGTAGTTCTGATAGATGTAATATCAACATGATCCTCTTGGAGATTTTGATTCAACTTATTTAATTCAATGAGCATATTTGCAAGGATATGGATGCAAAACTGCACTTGAAATATTGTTTCCAACTCATACATCTTTTGTCCCCTAACTCCCAATCCTTTAACAAAGAAAGGCTGAGTTTAACAAGTATTTCCATGACCTTTCTTCAAGAGAGTCACTTAATTTGATGAATTTGTAAGATCTCTAACTTAGTGATTTGAAATTATTCCATTAGCTCTTTCAATTCTCCATGTCTTTTAGTTGATTTCCAAACCATGAATAAACTTTCTTTGTGAAATTGCCAATATATTGCAACTCTAAAAAATGTGGTGAAACACCATTGGCTTCTAATATTTCACTATGAGCTATGTAATGGATATCTAATTTATGAAAAGCATCTCAATGAAGTTTAGAATATAAACCTTCATGAATATCCCTCATGGCAAATGCACAATCTGACCCAAAACCAATTAAATTCATCAGAGATAGATCCATTTCTACTAAAAGAGTTATCACTACATCATATATATACTGAGTTATTCCATCATTTATTTGGAGCAATCATATAAACATTTTTACAGAATGACCTCTTCCTATATTTGTAAAATATGTAATATAAACAATCAAATGGTATTCCATAGTTCAATAACTACTTTCATCAACAAAATTGACTAAAATGGGATATGTAAAATTTCCTTTTTTAGTTTGTTCCGATACACCTCTTTAACAACTTGAAGAAACTATATTCATGATAATGTATTACTTGAAATTAATGGAAAAAGTTTTTTTCATGGTTGTGTGTGTGTCTTAGTTTAGATTTAGTTCCTATTTTTTAGGATGTAGTTTTGATTTCCCTAAATTTAATGTAATATTATTTATTTTGGATTTTATGAATAACGTTATAGAGTAGTACTGTTTGGGAAGTCTCCGGGTGTAGCTCGTCTCATCTATGAGCTACTAGTTTCATTTTAATGTGTCTTCCCAATTTTATCTTGGTATCAGAGCGGAGAGAAGGAGTTCTGTGTGAGTTGGGTTTGTGGTGAATTAAGCCTTTGTGGTTGAGATTCCTGGTGGTTTATATTGGAGAGGGTGTTTTTAGATCATGTTCACAAAGTTGTGTAGCAGTGAATCTTGGCGTGGATTGGAGGAGGTTCCATCAGAGGTTAGTGGAGCAGCAAATCAGCAGGATAAGCCAAGTTGGGGATCTTTTTTTCAAGCAAAAGTTTATTTTCGAAGTTGCAAGGTTTGATACAGAGGGCAGAGAAGGATATTGCATAGTTTTATGAAGGGAAAACTATGCAGAACTGTGCAGGTAGTAAGAGGGAAAATTGCGTAGATAAAGGTAACTTAGAGAAAAATTCCTCATGCACATTGTGTCTAAGGTAATACTGCATAGATGACTATTTCTGTGAATTTTTTAATTTTTTTCTGTGAAACCCTTGCCTCGATTGGTTGAATGAATCTGTAGATCAGTTGTTGGATCTGTGGACCTGATGTTGGATCCGTAGATCTATTGATTGGATTAGTGGATCTGGTGTTGGACCCATAGATATGTTTATTGTACCAGTGGATATGTTATTGGAGTCGTGGATCTATTGATTAGATGAGTTACTGGTGGTTCTCGGGAGTTGAAAAGAAAATTACTGGTAGTGATCATGAGTTAAAAAGAAAGGCACTATTGAAATTGTTTTGTCACAATGAATAATCACATTGAAAAGACATACCTTAATGAGAGCAATAAGCTCAATGGGTCAAATTATGCCAAATGGAAGTTCAAGTTGTGTAGACATTGCTCAAGGGCTCTAGTGTGTGGACAATTTCAAACGGAGATGAAACAAAGTCGATTGCAGTCATAGGTTCCACAACAACATCGATTCAAGATTGGGAAAAGAGGGAAAATAAAGCGGAGGTGTTGTTGAAGATGTTGGTAAAAGACAACATAATCCCAAATATTTGAGATTGAAAAACTTCCAATGAGATTTAGGTGACACTCAAGGATTTCTATGAAATAAAAAATACAAATTATGTGTTGTTTATGAAGAGAAAGATTCTCTCCATAGGATGGTAGAGAATTAAATTATTACTACATTGATCTCATGAATTAAAGAATTGAAAGACAAGTTAGGTGACCTAGGGTAGAAAATATCCAACATTGATCTCGTTATAGTTACCTTAAATGGCATGACATAGGATTATCAAGTGTTCATTAAAAGGCTTACAGGAAGGGAGAAATAACCCTCCTTTGAATAATTGACAAGGGATTTTGATCCAGGAAGAAGAGAGACGTAAGAACCTAAAGCTTTAGAATGCAAGTCTAGGATTGGTGGAAAAGAAGAAGTTCTTAAAAGGGAAATTAGGAGGAGAACATAAAAGCGGTGATCCATATCAGAAAAAGTCATTTCAAGGTATATCATCCACCAAACATGATTTAGGAATTAAGCGGTTTTACTGTGGCATAACTATTCATATTAATAGAGACTGCTACAAGAAAAAGAATGATGAAAATAGACATAGACACAAGAGGCATACAGGGAATTTTTTTGGTGAAGATATGAATCATGATGTGAAATTATTTATGTGTGATTATGCTCTTTTTGTTGAGACTGATGAAGATAGAACTTGGTTTGTGGATTCTGGAGAATCCACTCATATGACATGTAATAAACACTCGTATGAAAATTTTAAGGAGACCAACAATGGTGCTAACATCTACCTCAGAGATGACGAAGCATATCAGATTAAAGAATATGGAGATATTCCTGTGATATTGCTTAGTGGTAATATCAAGTGCATCCAAAATGTCATGTATGTGTATGGGATTAAAAAGAATTTGATCTTTGTATCCATTATTATAGATCAGAAACTAAAGGTAGATTTTTTCAAAACTTATTGTGTTGTAAAGGATTTGCTGGATCATCAGAAGCCAGTTGCATCAAGGGTAAGAGTTGGAGGCCTATATAAATTTAATGTTACAAGCATGCCACATCAAGCTTTAACGTCAATGAATATGACAACAGAGGATCTTTGGAATCAAATGTTTGTTCACATCAACCTTCATGATTTATTGTTGCTGCAAAAACGAGGTATGGTTGATGGACTTCCTATTTTAAGAAATGAACATATTGATTGTGAAGGTTTTGCACCTGGAAAAATGCACATGTATGCATTTCCCTCTACCTCAAATAGGATAAATAAAGATATAGTTTAACTTGTCCATACTGATATTTGTGGACCTATGCAGACAAGGTCCTTAGGTGGAGCTTACTATTTCTTGTTATTTATTGATGACTACACAAGGTATACCTGAGTATACTTTCTTAGAAGGAAAAGTGATTCTTTTGAGTACTTTAAAGAATTTAGAAACATGGTTGAAAAGAAAACATGGAAGTTCTTTACAATCTGCTGCTCAGATCAAGGGGGAGAATACAAGCTTGGGAACTTCATCAATTATTGTAGAGATCATGGAATAGTACTACAGTTTATAGTACTCTATACTCCACAACATATTGGGGTTGTAGAAAGAAAGAACAGAACCTTGGTGGAGTGTGCACGTATCACGATTAAAGGTAAGAACCTCTCCATTGGTTATTGGGCATAAGCTATTGGTACTATAGTTTACTTAAAGAATAGAAATCCAACTAGTTGTCTTGACTTCAAGACTCCATTTGAGGCTTTGTATGGTTTTAAACCTGCAATCCATCAGTTGAGAGTATTTGGTTCTAGATATTTTGCACACATTCCTATGGAAAATAGGAATAAATTGGATGTTAAAGCTATAAAATGCATATTTGTAGAGTATTGTTCTGATTTAAATGAATATAAGATGTTTAATCCATCTACTCACAAGGTATTTGCGAATGTATATGTTATCTTCCATGAACATGTTTATGAAGGGAATAAGGATAGAAGTTGTGAAGAATGGAACATGCCTTTAGTGATTGATGACAGTAATGGTGAAGTCAAATATAATCATTTACAACAATAACAAAAAACAGAGGAATCTAGTGATGTGGACACATTCAGCAGATGAAATGCACTCAGAGGTGAGCAAGAAATCACACAGGATAGAATTAAGGCAAGTCCGCTACCAAGTAGATCAGGATGCCAGACTCACTTACCAGAAAGGTACAAATATTGTTCTCTTATGGCTAGTGTTTTAAATGTTGTTGAGCCCACGAATTATAATTAAACAAATCAATATGAAGTATGGAGCTGAGTTATGGAAGAAGTGCATGAGTTTATAATTAAAAATAAAACTTGGGAATTAATTTAATTGCCAAAAGGAAAAGATCCCATAGTTTGTAAATGGATATATAAACCTAAGTTCAAAGCAAATGATAGTGTAGATAAGTATAAATCTAGATTGGTGGCCAAAGGGTATTCACAGAAAGAAGGAATTTATTATGATGAGACTTTTTCTCCTGTAGATAAGTTAAAGACTACTAAGATGTTAATATCTCTAGCTACAAAGTACCATTGGATTTTACACCAGCTAGATGTAAAATATGATTTTCGAAATGGATATTTGAAGGAAGAAGTATATCTAACACAACTTGAATGGTTCATTAAAAATGGGTACGAACACTTGGTTAGTAAATAAAAAAATGCATTGTATGGGTTGAAACAAGCTCCCAGACCTTGGTATGAGAAAATAGACTCTTTCTTCTTACAACATGGTTATAAAAGAAGAAAAAATGACCCAAATTTGTATACCACATTTGATTCAAAGGGGAATATTGTGTTGATTTCCTTATATGTTGATGATTAAATTGTTACTAGAAATTCTGATGAATTGGTTGAAGAAATTAAAGTGCGGATGTCACAGGTATTTGAAATGAAGGACCTTGGAGAACTGCATTATCTTTTAGGCCTTGAAGTCTGGAGGGATGTTGGTGAGACTTTAATTACTCAAGGAAAGTATGTCAAGGAATTGTTGAAGAAATTTAAAATGGATCAGTGTAAAGTTGTTTCAATACCTATACAATAAAATGTTAAATTTCAAAGTGATGATGTTTCTAAAGAGGTGGATGCTACATTGTACAGACAACTGGTTGGAAGTTTGATTTATTTGACTACAACTAGACCTCACTTAGCATATTCAGTCAGTGTGTTGAGTCAGTTTATGACAAAACCTATTGAAAATCATTCGATGGAAGTAAAAGGTGTCCTAAGGTATCTTAAAGGAACCACAAATTTTGGCATTAAATATATTGATTCTTTTGATGTTAAAATAATAGGCTATTCAGATTCACGTTGGGCTAGAAAACTAGACGATAGAAGATCTATAACTGGGTATGATTTTAATATTGGGTTCGTGGTCATTTCTTGGAGCAGTAAAAAATTAGAGTACAATATCTTTATCATCAACAAAAGTAAAGTATCAAGCTATATGTGAAACCACTTGTGAAGCAATTTAGTTGAGAAGACCTCTTCAATATGCTGGAGAAGAAAAAAGGATGCTACAGTCATTAGATGTGACAGCCAAAGTTCAATCAAGCTCGCAAATAATCATGTTTTTCGTGAAAAAAAAACATGTAGATACTCAATTTAATTTTATTAAATAAAAGGTTGAGTCCAAATATATTTTCCTTGAATATTGTAACACTTGTGAAAATGTAGTTGATATCTTTACCAAGCCTATTGGGAAGATCAAATTTGAAAATTGTGTCGGGAGATGTGCAGGTGAATCCTTTCTCCATTAAGAGGGAGACTTGAAACTAATGGGGAAAGTTTGTTTCACAGTTGTGTGTGTGTCTTATTTTAAATTTAGTTACTATTTTTTAGGAGATAGTTTTGATATCCCTAAATTGAATGTAATCTTATTTATTTTGGATTTGATGAATAATGCAATAGAGTAGTACTGTTTGGGCAGTTTCCACGTGTAGCCGTCTCACCTGTGAGTTGCAAGTTTCATTTTAATGTGTCTTCCAATTTTTATCTATATTTGTGTATGTGGGATATCCATATGTCAGAGGCATGTGTGGAGTGCATTTATATCTATTCAATTCACATATTTACTTGTACATTTCTAAAGATAAATCATGTATACCAACAAAATATATGTTTTCAATCATGGATACAATTCTCTCCTTCTTAGAATCTACCATTAGTTTGACATGTTTAGTGATTAGGATATTACTTCATTTGGTTTCTCCCTCTTAAATTGGTAAAGAGAATTTATGAGCTTCTGATTCTGCATGGCCACTTAGACCACTAACATGAAGAGTGTTACTTCCCTCTTTTGCAAATGGAGTGTCTCTTTTAAATTTAACACACCAAGAACATTTTATCGTTTCATTATCATTACAATCTTTTACAACATAAGCCCATGAAAATATTGTCTTACATTTATATTTCAATATTCTTTTGTGTTTATTTGATGGGTTTTCTCTTTCAACAAGCTATCCACTATTTAATTCATCATCATCATGTAGATGAACATCAACTTCATTTTGAAGATTACATGGTTGATTAGAATGTTGTATGAAATCAAGCATTGATTTTCGCTTTTTATTCTTCTTAGGGCAACTAATAGGAGACATTTTTCAATATTTTCAACTATTCAATCAACAAAAACAATATAATAAGTTAATACATAAATTAAAAAGAAAAACAATTATAATTAGTGAAAGAATTATAAACAACTTCATATTAATGCAAAATAATTATAACTTTTTGAATTATGGTGAATGAGTTGATGAACATTGTATGATGGTCTAACAATATCACTTTCGGTGAATGTTCTAATTTCAAAATATGTTTGTCTATCAAATTTCAGTGATTTCACAATATTAATATTTGTTTTTGACAATTTAAAAGAAAAATGTTAGAGAGTTGTGAGAAATTGTTAACAATATTTGTTGTTGATGGTTTTGGAAAATTATTCATAACGCATCAACGAACTCAGTACATACCAATCAACATAATTTTTTATTAGAACAATGACCATCTAATGCTAGGAAAAGGAATTATATTTTCTAAAATGTCTAGAGACATATGTTTCAAAGAATACAATTAGCTTTCAAAGCCAACTTTTTTGTAATTTTCAATTTTTATAAAAGATATAAAAAAATATATTTTAAAACAATTTTCTATTATTCTAAAATATAGAAGAAATATCTTTTACCTCAAACTAAAAACAAATCTGTTGAAAAACCTCTTCTAATGGGCTTCAAACTAAAACAAAAACAAATCAAGTTAGAGGTAATAATTGAAAACAATAAAAATTTTGTAATGGACTCCAACATAGTCGTAGAACGAGATTATTCTTAGGTTGAATGTATTCATGAAAGTGCAAAAGATGGTCAATGTTAGGATATTCCGACACATAGGAATAGTTAAGTATAACTTGGTTCACGAGAGAAGCTTATGTAAATTTTCATTCTTTTAATAATAAATTGCCTGAAGTGGCCGCGTTGGCTCAGGCCGTGGACTGTTTCCCTCTTTGAGGGTTTTAACCACGTCAAAATACTAGTATATTGATCTGTGATCTGTTTGTGAGCGGTGTCCTTTGGTGCTTTAAGAAGATGGAAGCCTTGGAATTCATTACAGTGCTGAAGCATCTCCTCTATTGGTTGGTTTCACTGAGTCCGATTGGGCTGGTGACCCTGATGATCGGAAGTCTACTGTCGGTTATGTGTTCACTCTTGGTTCAGGACCTATTACATGGGCTTGCAAGAAACAA
>APFE030548276.1:91217-127322 GCA_000404065.3 Pinus taeda
GTTTCTTTACTATGTACATTTGTAACTTACAATCTGACGGTCACGATATGTAGTGATCCGACGGTTCATTCTCTCCTTGGTATTACCGACACTTGATCTGTGGCTTAACACCCAATTGTTCCATGAATTCTATTTAAAGCACATGGAGGGTCATTTGTAGGTTAACCGTTCAGAGAGAAGCTTATGTAAATTTTCATTCTTTTTTAATAAATTGCCTGAAGTGGCCGCATTGGCTCAGGCCGTGGAGTGTTTCCCTCTTTGAGGGTTTTAACCACGTCAAAATACTAGTGTATTTGATCTGTGACCTGTTTGTGAGCGGTGTCCTTTGGTGTTCTGTCTGAGGAACTTACCCTTTAAATTCCTATAGTCAAATGCTTCAATTTCCTACCATTTAAACTAAATAGTACACTGACCTCTCAATCGATCCAAATGTTTTGGCTTAGTGTGTCCAATCTTGTGTCCTATCCTTTTGAGGGCCCGAATCATGCAACTGTATATGCTATGAAGTTACCTCCTTGCATGCAGCCATCTGCTACATATCATTACATTCCTTCCATGTATGGTTATGATCAACACAACAATTATGGTATCTTTGGTTAAAAATTCCAATCAATATTACTTGCAGCCTCGAGAGTTGAAAACCTATGTTAGAGGATTTTGCTTAGATGAAGCTTGGAGAAAAAGTGCTTGAGGATAATGGATGCAAATTACAAATTGCAACATGTAGAGAAAGGTACACAGAGTTGTTAATGGTTATTCAATGTGCTATGTCGCCCTATGCCAACTTGGTATTCAATTTAATTATACGTAAAGTTTATTAATTGAAGCTGAATCCCATCTCACATGAGGAGTCTGGACCACAGAGCAGCACTGACTATTGCTTACGGAATGATTGTGATATCATCTGACACGTTCCTTAGGCACCCCTCCTCCTTCACCGGACATTTTAGCATCTAGGATGTCAGATTCGCCAGATTTATGTACCGTATCAAATATGTTTCGTCCATGGTCAAGAAGAAATCTAGAACCACGACTATTGCTGAGATTAAATTGTTCTCGAATTCAACGTTTCGATTTTCATAAATGCTTCCATTCAGTTGTTGATATAATATCATTCCCCTATTGCAACAGAAACACAACCAATCGGGGTCTGGGCTCCACCAGATAAGCCTAATCTGAATTGAAACAGAGCATCGCAGGTTATAAATTATAATAAATTTCTAGGTAGATATTTCTACGTCAAATTGAGCTTCGTCTCATATCGTGATATTACATTTCTATGTGCATGATATCACCACTTTAGAGTGATTTTGGATAATTTAAGAAGACCAGCTGGGCGGGGAGCATGGGGCATTGTGTTTAATTTATGAATACAATTAGAAGGTTGCAAAAGGAGTTTGTCGATAGTGAATGAAGTACATGGTTTGGGAATGATGGTAGCTGGTAAGTTTGCTGGAAATGTATGTGTAGGGTGGTTTATTTGGATTTTGGATTACAAAATTCATCGATTGTACATTGAGCGAGTCACACAAATATGAAACGCATTCGTTATAAATTCTTATTTTAAAAAAATATTCTCAAATCCAGTGTAATCATAGCATGTATTAATTACTTCACGAATCTAAAGTAGTAATTAAAATATGCGTAATTTACTTGACATCTGAAGCATGGTGCCACTCAATCCTTGGCTAGATTAGCGGGAGGGGGAAAGGCAGCCTAGCACAACGTGCTAGCATTATTCAACTAGATCCTGAATCAATTCAAATCACCCACATTTACATTCATAAAATGTCTCCTTCTCGCTTTCTACGTTGCTGGCTCACTGGGTGATGTGAATGTAAATACAGGTGATTTGAATTGAATGAAAATCGAATCGAATACATGTTGTCCCCAGATATGCATCAGATTCATGTCCTACCCAAGGATTGAGATATGCATCAGATTCATGTCTGGAGACAGCATTCAATGTAGAGTTGAACAAATTCAATGTTAAAGTACATTCTCTCTTGGAGATGGTTGAAGGTAATATACTAAACATAGTGCACAGAATAATATACCAAGTATGTGATGGTTCAAGGTAATATACTAACATAGTGCACAGAATAATATACCAAGTTATGTGATATAATTTAAGAAAATATAATACAGCTTACTAATTTGGAATGACTCAGTCTATCTAATTATGGTAAGTCACTATTAGTAATTAATTTCATAGTTTAAAAAAAATATTAAAAATATTGCCTTTTTTTATATATAGAAATTTGATCTAATTTTCACGATTGATGAGTGATTTTGATATTTTAAATTTTTTTTGAAAGGTAAATAATTTTAGCCTTTCAAAGACATATCAGAAGCTCGAGAAAGGGTTGGGATGTGTTCAATTTTGAACAATGATAGGGGTGCACGCCTTAAGGTGGGGTGCATGCACCCTAGGCTTCCTACACACATGGGATGAGACGACACCTGAGGATATGTTTCCCCACTTCCCCCTTTGGTGGAGGCATGGGGAGACTAAGGGGGAACATTTGATATTTATCCTCAAAAAGGGTGATTCTTTTTGCACCCTCTCAAGAGGGGGAGGCCGAGAAGCACCCCTTTTGAGTTTCAAGAATTTTGTGTGGCGAAGCCCAATATACAAGTCTATCACCCTATTATTGATATGCATTTCATAAAAATGATAAATTATTAATGTAAAATTGGCATTCTCTTTTATCTTTCATTTGATTTCATATGGAGAAACTATAGTTTTAGTTCTGACTCAAAATCTAGTAGACTTAATAGTTTTTCAGAATTCTAGGATGAGGGGTATTGTAACGTTTCCATTAGATTTTTTCATGTATGTTTTTCAAAACTCCAAGATGAGGGATATTGTAAAGTTTCCATTAGATTTTTTCATGTATGAGGGTATGGAATTAGTATTTAATAAAGAGCATCAATCCCTGTATGTACCTTGATGTTAGTGGCATTATGTATGAGGGTATGGAATTAGTATTTAATAAAGAGCACCATTAATCCCTGTATGTACCTTGATGTTAATGGCATTGGTTGTCAAACTCCTCTATCGCCACCTTACTAAAAATTTACCTATCACTTTTAAACAAAATCTTTACTTGACATACTACATTTTTTCTATCTTATTTTAATTCTTACATGGTGATATTGATGATGAAGATCCAAATATATATTATGTTGATGATATGTAGGTATTTGTTGTAGCACAACTTTTTTGGATGCTAGAGGCCATCTAGACCCTATTTGTTGATGTATTTTCGATTCAAAGATGGATTGCACTCTATGTTATTTTGGTTATATGCATCCTCACATGCACTATAAAAGATTTTTTCTTATTTGTGTATAAATGGTTTCGATATATAGATGCACATGAATATATATGTTTTTCTTTAAAATTTGAATATTTTAGGGGCTTTTGGTCGACCTTTCTTTTGGTCTATTTTTTCTACAAATTTTGGTATGGTTCCAACCAGTTCTCGATTCAGAGGGTTTTCTAGTTCAATCGTCAATTCTCTATTATGATAAAATGTGTACCTACTATAGTCTATTTTTCTCAGTACTAATTATATTCTAGAATGATGAATGATGAGTTTAAATTTTAAATCGATTTACATTCTATAATGATGAATGATATATTTAATTTTTAAACCAATGTATGTTCTAGAATGATGAATATGGATCAATTTATTTCACTATTAAATCTGATGGTGCATGGGTGAATAATGAGTATAAATGATATATGTACTAGTATGAACGATGAATATGAATAAATATATTGCATAATTTAATTTAATTATGTATAAATCAATATATTTATGCAGTAAGAGGTTTCTCTAGAAAGAACTCTCCTAAATACCACTCTGCACTATTGTTCACTGTAAGATAAATGAACAATTCTCTACCCTCATATTAAACCGTAAACATAAAGATGAAAACATTAATAAAACATAAACATGAAATATATTTCGCTCAGCGTGGTCGCAGATCTCGGGAAGAAATACAAACAATGCAGTTTGAAGGCCACGGTTGCTACTAATTATGGCAAAGGATTTTCATTAAAAAAACATAAGCATGAAGGATATTTGGCTGAGTGTGGTGGCTAAGTTAGAAATAATGAAGAAATTGTTATGTGGTTGTAACGTTACCTTATTACTTTAGGAGTTGTTCCTAGAATTTAGGAGGTTGGTTTCAACTACCTATTTTTCAGTCATGTATTTAATATGTAATATTCATTCACTGTATGTATTGAGTGAACGAGAGAGAGAGAGTCTCCTCCTTATATGAGTGCAGTCTCCAGGTGATGTACACACCTGTGAGCTGCAACTCCTTCTGATTAATTCAAGTTTCATTATTTTTATCTTGGTATCAGAGCTTAGGGTAGAGGTAGCCTTAACTTTTGTTTTTGTTTTTTCTGGGATGTATCATTAGTTGCACATCTATACATGTAGAGATAGTTGTGTGATCAGGTGGACCTGCAGTAACACTTGAAGCGAGAAGGCATTAGATGACTGATCATCACTGAGCCAAAGGAAGGGAGGAGCGAAAATTCGGAGCGGATTTTTTTTATAGAAGGTGTAGTGATTGGCGCGGTTTTTTCTGGAAAAGTCACGCTATTGGCACGGGTTTCGAGCTGTAAATCGCGCCAGAGAAAAGAAAGACCATTTTGGCGTGGATCCGTGGTCGATAAGCGCGCCAAAATTCTTGCACATCGCGAATTTTCATTTTCCGGAATTAGCGCGGGTTCTACACTGTTTTGAGCGCCATCCCTTTCTCTCCGTAAATCTGAAATCTTTGTAGAAGATCGGAGTTGCCAGGTGGAGGCACGTTTGCCTAGTGGTGGCGAACTGAGGATCCTTGATCAGCTCAAAGGTAGCAGATCGGATCTGCCTGATGGTGGCGATTTGAGGTACTGTGATCCGCTCGAAGGTAGCAGATCGGACCTGCCCAGTGGTGGCGTAGTACAGCTCCTCGGTCTGTTTGGTGGAAGCAGATCGACTTTGCCCGGTGGTGGCGTGTTGGAGCTCATTTGTTGATCTGTTCGGTGGAGACAGATCCGTTTTTCCCGGTGGTGGCATAGTGAAGTCCTTGATCTGTTTGGGGACAGCAGATCGGACTTGCCCGGTGGTGGCACAGAGAAGTTCCTGATCTGTTCGTGGTAGTAGATCGAACTTGCCCGGTGGTGGCTGATTAGAGTGTTCAGTGGTGCAAAAATGAACAACAGTCTGGAATCATACCTCCACGAGTCTGGCAAGCTCGATGGAATGAATTTTTCCAACTGGAAGTTCAAGATGCAAACCTTGCTGGAGAGTGCGAATGCGTGGTCAATCGTCTTGGGAAATGAACAGAGAGCCAAAACTACAACCCAAGAACAGGACTGGGATAAGAGAGAAACAAAGGCAAAAGTAATACTGAAGATGTCTGTCAAAGACAACATTATCCCTCATATTCGAGACTGCAAGTCGGCCGCGGACATTTGGAATACGATCAAGGGTCTGTACGAGACACAGAACACAAATCGTGTTCTTGCACTCAAAGGAAAATTATATGCACTAAAGATGGGCGAGAATGAATCTGTTGATGGATTCACAGCCAGAATCAAGGATCTGAAAGAAAAATTGGGATCCATTGGAGAAAAGGTATCAGACTCAGATCTGGTTACCGTCACACTGAACAGGATGACCGATGAATATCAAACATTCATCTCAGGGTTGTCAGCGAGGGAGAAAGCCCCATCCTTTGATGAGCTGACAACGATTCTGCTCCAG
Organism: Pinus taeda; assembly: GCA_000404065.3. Taxonomy (NCBI): domain Eukaryota; kingdom Viridiplantae; phylum Streptophyta; class Pinopsida; order Pinales; family Pinaceae; genus Pinus; species Pinus taeda. Next base: position 96,995 of record APFE030548276.1, read on the forward strand.
GAGGAGGAGCGAAGACAAAATCTGAAGTCCCAGAGCAATGACCTTGCTCTGATGGCAAAGAGAAGACAGCACAGAGGAAAGTAGCGCCAGTACCAACACCAGCAACAGCAGCAGAAAGGGGCCAACTCCTTTCAAAAGAAAGGATTTTCATTAAAAAAACATAAGCAGGAAGGATATTTGGTTGAGTGTGGTTGCAGATCTCAGGAAGAAATACAAACAGTGCAGTTGTGAAGGCCACGGTTGCTACTAATTATAGCAAAGGTGGAACCGGCACGAACTTTAACTGCGCCGGGACATTTATTACACGTGTTGGTTGCTGGTATCTTCTCAAAGGAGGCTTGACCTTAGATTCATCTCCCTCCTCCACCGCGTTATACTTTGAGGTACCTCCTATTTCAATATATTTTTTTATCAAGTATGATTATTGAAAACCTTATATGAAATTCGTTATCTGGCTAAAAATATCAGTAAATGCATGGAAGGAGATGATATCAAGTATAAGTATGATTATGCATATGTGTTTATCATGATTAAGTTTAATTTTAGGATAAACTAATAATTAGAAGGAGATGAAGTATGATTATGCAGATGTGTTTATCATAATTTAGTTTAATTTAAGATAAACTAATAATTTGTAGTGTTTTGAATTCAATATTTCGAAAAATAGAAAATTAGAATTTAATATTCTTCTTAAATGGAAACTTAGTTATCACGATAGATTTTATATTTTTATTTTTCATAATTATTTTAGGTATAATGAGAAGGGAACATGGGAAATTAGATATCGAAATGGATTTCACAATTTTCTCTATATATTTTAATTTAATTTGTAGAATGATTTTTATTAAGAAAATGGGAACGCCCATCCCAATTAGGAAGAAGATTACGTGAATTTTAACATTTTATTTATAAAATAAGTATGAAAATTTGAGTTTATCTTTGTTATTAGAGGGAAAAAAATAACTATAGTAATATATATTTATTTTCCATAATATATATTTCAAAATATATATAAATAATAATCATATATATGAAAAAAATAGTGATAGTAATATATATTTAATTTCTATAAATATATGTTACAAATATATGTAATAATAATTATATATTTTAACATATATTTATAAAATAACATAATGTTAATTTCATGTCTCTAAATTATAAGTTATATATTTTTTTGAATAATAAATTACAATACTATTTTAAAATAAAAAATAATATAGTTTAAATATTTCAAAATATAATTATTAAAAAATTAGAACATTCTAGATCATATTAATGAATATTTATCAATATTGTTCTATAGATTATATTACTATTAATTAAAGTTTTGAGGGCCACTAATGCGTTTCATTTAAATATAATATTTTAATGGATATTTTCTTCTTTACTTCATTTTGATTAAAGGAAATTATCAATCTTTTTTTGTAGATTTTATTACTATTGATCAAAATTTTGAGCATCAACAAGATTTTTCTTTTAGATATAACATTTTAGGTGAGTGGGAGTTGAATTGGGGAACTTAGATGCAATGTTCTTATTTACCAAATAATTCCCTTAATCATAAAGCCATATTTATTATAATTATTAAAGTGTTTTTTATATATATTTCTATTTTTTATACGATGTGAAAGAGGCTAATCCATTGTGGTTAACGTTCATTAAAAAAATTAGATGGTCCTTGATTTATTTCATTAAAATTTATGTTTCTCATGTGAGGAAATCACCCTCAACATAAGGAAGATATAAAGTCCCATTTCACTTGCTACTAGAGGGGTTCTAGTGATAAGGTTGTTTTTCAAGTTGTAGAAATTATAGGAAACCCTTTTATGTCTAAAAATTTTGATAGCAATAGTGTTCTAGTACAAGAGAGGCCTTTTTATGGGGGCTCTTTGTATCCTAATGAGTTCATCTTATAGATGACTATGTTTGTAAAATGATTAAAAAAGTGTCCACATAAAATGTATTCGGTGAAGTTTTTGTGTGTGAAGTCTTTCATGACGATCTTGATTGATATTTATTTGATGCAAATATTAACAAATATGACATTTAATTTATGATACTCTCTTTGTAGGAAATTCTTATGCATGTAGGTGAATTCTAATAGCTATGTTTTAGATTTGAATAAAATTTGAGGCACATTCTAATGATTCATATTGTGATGCAATACCACCTTATTTGAGGGTAAATAATTAGAGGATCTACCCCAATTGATTGGTTAGTATATTAGTAAATATTTATTCTTATATTAGAATTTTGATCACACATTTAAACTAAAAATTCATTTTTTTCAATTTTCTTGTCCATTCATTTTCAACCACCTCAACAATGTTGGATGAAATTTCTAATCAAAATGGTTGAAATTGGGTTTATGTTATATAAATGAATATAATGTTGATTAAAATTGAGTTTGAGTTTGTATTATATGAACATAATTTTAGTCAAAACTGAGTTTGTATTATATGAAGGTGATATCTTGATTTGAAGATTTTTCAGAAATTTTCAATCAAAATTCATAGAGATATCACTAAGCAATATTAAAAACTAAATATGTCTATTTTAGTACAAGACAGCTAGAATTATAATTTAGTTATTCATAATTGCAATTTAATTATCAATAATTATTAGCTAGATATTAGACATTTAACCTCGACAAAATATTTTAAAATATTCTTAATGAAATCAAATGTTAAAATTTATCTTCAAAGTGGTTATATCCTTTCAATTATTTAAAAATAATAATAATTGTCCAATAAACAAGGGTCATATGAAATGTGTTTTTAGGTTTTTGGGCATATAGTATCAATAAGGCATAGTATAAAGCCTATTTATAGGTTACTAATCTCCATGATGAGGAGAATGAGTGAATGAGTATATATGTTTAACTCACCTATTAATTCTTTTTTATAAAAAATAATAAATAATTTAAAATAAAATTATAATTTAGTTGGATTTTATAATTTTATTTAAGTTGGGAAGCATGAGATGTATACTAAAATGTTTTGATGTCTATCCATATAAATGTTACATTTGATATAACTTTCAACTTTGAGATGTAAATGAAATGAAATAAATATTTCCCATATTTAAGCATCGTTTAATTTTTTTATGTCTCTACTTGTTATAATATTTTTTATTATATTAGTTATGACATTTCTTTTCATATAGGTTTAAATTTCACATTATTTTTTATTGGGATAAAAAGGGTGGAAATGTTGGCGCATCATCCTCCGTCTCAACATGCTTTGAACATTACAATGAATTCTTTTCAATTTTATCTACAATATAAAGTCTGGTGGGTTTTTAATTCAGATGGCTGCATATTACAAATATGCAAGGGACATTACATTGTGCACGTTGTCAATAGTATAGGGCATTGAATAAAAGGAGCCAAACTATTCATCAAGCAAACCAAGAGGAACATCCCCGTAGGGTGCACTTTATGAACATTATACTAAACAACAATGTTTATCAGGTGGATTTCATAACTGAATTATTGTGTTAATACTCCAGTTTCCATTTTTATTTCATCTCAATTTAAGCCAATTTGATTAAGCAATTATCTTGTCAATTCTTCATGTTTGGCTTAATTATTTTTTCTTCTCAATCTAATATATTCTTATTAGTCCCTACTATCTGGAAATGGCTAGGGACTATAGTAATTAGTTGGAGATGTTAAATCATTAGTTTACTTGCTTGTTATTGCTTGTTATTAGTCACAATGGCTTATAAAGCAAAGTTTTCAGGCGCATTTCTTTTAACCATCTTATTTGGTCTCTTCTCGAGAGGAAGAGGATATACCATGATATTTTTCCCATTTTTCATATGATATTCCATTTATTTAATTAAAATTTTCTACAAGGAAACTATTGCTAGCATTAGTTCAAAAATATTAAATGTTATATTATAATCTTCGAATATGACTATAGAACCAGAACATAGACAGATGATGGCATAGAACTGGGACAGATGATGGCGTAGAAGAGAGATAGATGGCATTGTGCATGTGATGGCGTAGAACAAAGACAGATGGCGTTGAACAAAGAAAGATGGCATTGTGCATGTGAGATGGTGCTTGCTGCAATGGGGTTGCTCTGTCCTGTATTTTCAATGCAAAATCTGCTTCCTTGGTTTTGCTTGTCGTTCACTAGACCCTGCGATCAATTCATTCCTGAATCCTCTCAGCCTAAACGAGGCCTAGTGTTCGGTTGTTCACCTGGTTCATGTTCCACCCATAGAATGGAAATGAGGTGAAGCGAACTGAACTACTAACAGTAGCGATCTACCTACCATATGCTCGTATGTAATGACCATATGCTGGTATAGAATGACCAGGGTAGATTAGTATCACCCTACCTACATAGCTATTTATTTGTTGTAGCAATATTACTTGTGTAATGTATAAGGGCGGGCCTATTTGCTGTAGCTCTGGAAGGAAATATCACCTTGTCTACATACCTATTTATTTGTTGTAGCAACATTACTTATGTAATGTGTAAGGGCGGGCCTATTTGCTGTAGCCGCAGAAGGAAGGGCTGGTGGTAACCTGACGCCCTTAGGGATGCCTCTAAGAGCCAACATGAGGGTAGGTGCTACTCACTGATACGTCCCAGCGTAGTTCGATCTACACGCTGATGGTGGCAGAAGATTTCTTCTGCGGAGGGAGGTGGGGAGATTCATTCTGCATGCTGATGGAGGTGGGGAGACTCATAAGCTTCAACCAGAAGGAGGTAAACTTGTGACGGACCTCATGGAGCACCTTCCGCCATCTATTTATTCTTCCTTCGAAACATGCTTTGGCTATTAGCCTTTTCCTACTTATGAATTGCCTGTCACACTTCCACCTCCTCCTTCGCTACTATATGCTCCAGCTCCCACCTCTGGTCGACTCATCAAACCTTTAGTTTAGCTAATCAATTGTATTTTGATAGTCTACTCTTATTTTCGAACTTACTATTCTTCCCCTTCTTCTCATTCAATTAACTTATCTGGGTATGTATCTTATGTTTGTATTTACAGAAGGATCTAGATATTCAATATGTAGGTGCCATTCAAATTTTCAATACGTAGGTTCCACTAGATCAATATTTCAATATATGACAATTGATTCATAAGAATAAACTACTGAATCAAAAGGAAGGCTGGTGCTACTATAGTAACGCCAAGCATACAAGCAAAGGACTCTACCTACCCATACTTACGAATGAAAGAATCTCAACGCGGATGATAGGGCAAGCGATATCAGTTCCATTCTTGTTGTTCCTATTCCATACCATAAAACAAAACCTTTTTATTAATCAACATTGGCGCTAGAGGCTACATCTTGGTCGTGCTAATAAGGACTGATATGGTGACGAAGGTTATTCTCCATCCTGATACAAAATTCAGAAAATTTGTCCCTCTATTAAACTGAGTTCGACCCTTTTCTGATGGTGGTTTTTTAGCCTACAGATAGATACAACCTGCTGGAAAATATGAAAGATTTCGGCTCCCTCTGCGTAGGATAAACACAACCTCAAAGAATCAACATAATTCTAAAGAAATCGGCCTCCTTTCTCTGTGAAAGGAAATTCTGGAATAACACATAGCGATTAGATCTCTCAGCTAAGCCATTGGCACCAGAGAAACCCCCAACTCAGTGCTTAGAAATTTTAATATTTTTCCTGTGCAATTTGACCTCCTAGACTAGTGAATTTGGCTTTACTATGGGTCACTTTAATGCTTCATATTTCGTCCTCTTATGGAGAAATTTCTACCACCTTGCATCTATTATTTTTTCTCCTGTAAAACCCGTCATAAGCATATGCTTTGAACATGAGCAATAAAAACTCCATGTAATGGTCGGATTGCACCTCTTGCATACACATAATGCCCGCCCCATAATGCAATATTTCTTGTATCAAATTCTGACTTCGATATCTCCAATCAAGTGCTTGCGAAGGACAAAGGCGATAGCGATATTGAGTAGCCTAAATGTATGCTAACAGACTTTCTGAGATGTGATTGAACCAGGGGGAGCTGCAATTCATCTGAAGGAAACATGACATTGAGAAAATTGTATAACCAACATTGAAAGTATCTCTTAGAATGTGAGTAAGGGAAGGAAAAGCCACAAGTGGCCACCATGCAATGCAACTGTTATCGTGTTTATCTTACTTTTCTCTATGGCAAGGAAAAAAACATGTCAATCAATGTCATTTTCCTTGAAATTTAAGAAACTGTATTAACTTTTATGAACTACACATTTTTAGTTTATTACATTTTTAGTTTATTGAATTTTAGGTGCTTTTACATTTAATTTCACCTTTATGTTTATCTTTGCCTTTCTTTTTCATAATTCATTTGCTTTTTAGGGGATGACAAACCCTTATTGCCCATCATATTCTAATTCAATGTCATAGTTAGCTTGGAAGCTCCACGATTTGTTGCAATTGCAAATCCAAATAGCCTTAAATTCATAATGCTACTGAATCAATGTGTTGTTGGTTCCATTCAATTCTTTTAAAATAAGAGTCCACCACGAGAAAAACACCCAATCCATCTAAACAACTACAGATTTATGCTGGGGATCATAGAGCTCCCATAGGTTTGATTGTTGGAAAAAGTATAAAACATTTACCCACTGTACTTCATGGGGCACCTACAGAAGAAACTAAGTTTTTTCATTTTTTGGCCAGAAAATCTCTGAAGAATTTAAGAAGCTCTGTATAAAATCGTTGATTGTTGTTTGCCTGACTTGTAACATTCTGTACAATTTGATAATCACAGCAAACCTAGTGGTAGTTCAGCAATCATTAAAGAACTCAGTTGTTTCTGAGCCATGAGCATCCATTTAAAGACGTTAATTCATTTAGCAGGTCCAAGGTTCCACTCGCCCTCAATTCTTAAGATTCCGATAGATCTCTTTTCTCGGAACAGAGATTTTCTTATCGCCGAGGAATTCTATGGAATCTTTCTCAACTAACCCGAGGTGAGTTATCAGCCTTGATGTTAAGGATACAAACTTTCAGATTCGGTTCTCTTTGAAATTTTGCACTAATCTCATACTATGGAATCTCAAACTTTTTGCAAATGGTAACCAAACCTTAGGAACTGAAGCCTCTGAAAGGGATAGGACCATACAAGAAGACATGACCATACAAGAATGGCCTTAGCTTGCTTTGCTTCTAGAGTATGTTTTCGATATTCGATCCTTGCCTTCTAGAAAATTCATGTCTGAATTAATTTGAAACTCTATTTAACTTGGCGTGTTCTAATGTCATAAGGATTTGACTATGTAGAATCGAGGATCATGAGCTAAGAAGAGAGGCCATAAGAAAATTGAGATTACGTAGGATACTATTATCTAATTATGCAGATGAAGATCGCGTCCTAATGGGAGGAAACAAAGATCGGCTTCATAATCTTATTGAACAAGTGATGAAAGATCCAACATTCAAACAAAATTTTTACTCAAGCATTCGCCATCATGTTTGTGCCAATGCAGCATAAGAATGCTTGTGCCATCTCCTGTAATTATTTGGGGTGATAATTGGTTGTTAAAATATGAGAGGGATGGTGAGACCTTTTTACTGTATAGCTTTGAAAATTGTGTAAGAAGTTATCAATTCTCAGAAATGATCATTTACAAGTCAATGAAAAAGTTCACCATATTTTCACAAATTCGATTGATTATTTTGGGGTGCTCAAGTCTACTGTTGTTCATTGCGAGACAACATTGTTGTTATTCATTGCGAGAGAAAATTTTAATTACCATGTAAAACATGGCAGAGGAAAATATCCCAACAACTCACTTTCATGTGAAACCCGGTAGTTCTTCTTCCAAGTGATATGGCCATACCTGAAAATGTATATAAATAGGGATTAAATTGATTTCACTTATCTAAGCACTTATCTCCACAACCTCTAATTTAATCAACATGCAGTTTGATCAAAATACAGCAAGAGTGGACAAGCCTGGGAGCCAACAAGAGTCTACCGCAGGCTGCAACTGCCATTTCCTGCCACACCACACGAAACTTTGTATTTCCTTAAGAAACTTGGGTTCATCCCTGAACCTCATCGAAGGGTCCTCTCTCTACCTCGCCATCAGAATGCCATTCCCTTTTTGTCGTTGAAACCCCATCATGGTTTGGGAGATTACAAAGTCTAAATTATGTATGCCATACTACTTTCAGGATGTCTAGTTTGTTATTTTACAACTCTTTTCATCCTGGTTATAGAGTTCGTCTTACTTCCCCCTGGTGCAATTAGAGGCACTTCTGAAATCTCAAAGTTGCTGGGAAATTATAAACTCTGCTTTTTAGGGGATGGGATACCCTTATTGCCCATCATATTCTAATTCAATGTCATAGACAGCTTGAAAGCTCCAAGATTTGTTGCAATTGCAAATCTAAATAGCCTTAAATTCATAATGCTACTGAACCAATGTGTTGTTGGTGCCATTTAATTCTTTTAAAATAAGAGCCTGCCACCAAAAAAACACCCAATCCATCTAAATCACTACATATTTTTGCTGGGGATCATAGAGCTCCAGTAGGCTTGATTACTAGAAAAGGCATACAACATTTACCCACTACATTGCATGGGCATTGAAAGAGAAAATCAAACCTTCCAACCGTCAATAACCTAGTGTACAGCTGCAGTCATGCACAGTGTTATAGTGGGGAAAGCCTTCTTCATCTACCATGACAACCCCTCCCACTAGTAGTGCTAGGGACCAGTAAGAGTGGACTTGCCTGGGAACCAACAAGAGTCTACCGCAGGCTGCAACTACCATTTCCTACCACACCACGCGAAACTTTGCATTTACCTAAGACACTTGGGTTCATTCCTCAACCTCACCATAGGGTCCTCACTTTACCTCACCATAAACATCCCATTCCTTTCGTGTTGTTGAAACCCCATCATGGTTTGGGATATTATAAACTATGAATTATGTCTGCCCTACTAGTTTCAGAATGTCTAGTTTGTTATTTTACAACTCTTTTCATCCTGGTTATAGAGTGCATCTTACTTCTCCTGGTGTAATTAGAGGCACTTTTGGAATCTCAAAGTTGCTTGGGAATTATAAACTCTGAATCTCCATCTCCAGTATTAAAAGTTCTGATCTGAAATGCCTACTGTTTCAGTTTCCTCGCTCAAGGCAAGGACTAGCTGTTATGTAGCCCATCTTGTTTCAAAAATGGTTTCTTAAACATTTCAACGTAACAACATTTTTGAATGAGCTAAAATGGTACATCATGGAGCTTGAGCAAGGGCAAGATAATTACAAAGATGCAGATGCCATGGTGAGCTTTTGCAAAGAAAACAATATAAATATGCGGGGGCACAACATAATGTGGGAGGGTCCAAATATGTTATGCAGTGGGTAAAGAATCTAAGTGCCCAACAACTCCAATAGACAGTGGAAAATCATGTACATTCAGTAGTAGGAATCTACAAGGGCCAATTCATCCAATGGGATGTCAGCGACGAGATGCTCCATTTTTCATTATTTGAGGACAAGTTAGGGCTAAATGCCTCTGCAATTATCTTCCAATTATCGCAACAATTAGATCCCTCTACTCCAATTTTCATGAACAACTACAATATAATCGAGACCTGCAATGACATGGCCGCCATACCCGATGCATATGTGTAGAAACTACATGACATTAGTTAGCTAGGGCTGACTGAAGGAATATGTTTGGAATCCCATTGTTTAAAGAGCAACCTATCATTAATGAGATATGTATTGGACAAATTGGGGTCTTTAGGTCTGCCAACTTGGCTAACAGAGGTCAATATTGACAACGACGTGAATCAAACTATACAGGTAAGAAAGCTTTGAGGTCCAAAATTTCTCAATTCAATAAACTAAACCCTCCATGAATCTCATGTTTAATGGTGTAACAGGCTGAGTATTTGGAACAAGTACTGCGTGAAGGATTTTCTCACCCTGCTGTGGGAGGCATAGTCATTTGGTCGACATGGCCTCCTCCCAGTGGATTTGGTCGACATGGCCTCCTCCCAGTGGATGTGATAGGATGTGTCTCATTAACAATAATTTCAATAATCTGCCTCCAAGAAACACAGTGGACAAATTGTTAAAAGAATGGAACAGAAAATGCATTAGTGGTTTTACTGATCATGAGAGTAGGACCTTCAAATTTCCAGGATTTTACAGTGAGTACATCGTCACTGTAAAGCATCTCCACATTACTCATACTAATTCTTTCAAGATCTCGAGGAAATCTAAACAACCACTACACATTAACATTATTGTGTAAATATCAATGAGAATATTGTAACCTGCAGCAATAATACAACAATAACTTGTCAACATTAATGATATAAATATGAAGAATTAAATATATATAAGTAGTATTGCATAAATAATGAACTATTAAATATAAGTAGTGCAATAATATAAATTAAAACTAGCAATTTCACCTAGTGAAAAGGAACATTGAATCCATGTTTAGGGTGCATAAAGCCATGGATTTGGCTGAGCAATGGTAACTTTGGTGGATGGTCACTAAATCATGACTCGACAATTTTCTTTTTAAAACACAAGACCAACCCCTCCTTCCTTTGTCATCTCTTCTCTCCTCCATTAACATAATAATAATAAAATTCAAAATAGAAAATTAATTAGAAAAGATGGAAAAATAAAAAAATTATAAAAGATTGAACTACTACTTTTTTTTAAGGTAAATGTGTATTTAAAATTGATCTGCATATTTTGTGGATGATGTATATTTAAATTTAATGTATCTATCACTTCACTTTCAAATGTATATTTTTATTAACAATACCATATAAATTAAAATATAAATTTCTATCTTTTCAATATATATATATAATATATATATAAACTATAAGCATTTAGCATTGTAAAGTGACCCTCTCACTAGGTGTATGTGTCTCAACTATAAGCATTTGGCATTTTAAAGCGAAGCATCAGTTACACTATCAAATAAAAGCATTACATTACTGATGAAGGTACCTCAACCACAAGAATTATCAACTCTAAGCATTTAGCATTGTAAAGTGACCCTCCCACTAGGTGTATATGTCTCAACTATAAGCATTTGGCATTTTAAAGTAAAGCATTAGTTACCCTATCAAATACAAGTGTTACATTACTGGTGAAAGTACCTCAACCACAAGAACTCGGCATTTGAGAGGGAAGCATCATTCACCCTCCCACAATTAGGTGAAAGTGTCTCAACTACAATCCATTTGGCATGTGAGAGTGGGTTGTCCCTACCTCAATTATTATCCTAAGATCAACCACTCCAAATTACTGATTTACTAAAACAAAGTGTCTCATTGTATATATTTCTATCTTTTGAATGGAATCTTTCACAATGAAACATACATATTTATGAATCCAATTCTGGTTGTGAAATTCCAAATATAGTTCTAGTAATATGGGTGTAGAATATTGAAGTTATGTGTTAGAAATATGAAATAGAAACACGTCGAAAATTAATTACAACTCATTGACAACATGTGGAATTTAACATTTCATATCCAGAAACAAAACCACTCCCTCAATCATTAGGATATAGCAGTGGGCAATAAGATTAAGCGACCATTCATCCAAGGCATGTCCCAAGTTGATGATAATTTTAAGAGTGACACACTTTACGATGTCATGAATGCAATCATCTTTGGAATGTCTTATCCCATTGGTTTTCTCAACTTGTAAAATTTTGTGCCATGAAAACTTCGTCCATTCCAAAATTATCTTCACATTGCCCACCATTCTGAGGAAATTTGTATTTCTAAAGCTTTTTCATGCACTATACAAACTTATTTTTAAAATAATTTCATTCGTGCACTACAGACATACATGTGTGGAGGAAAGGGCTTTTAAATATTACACGGTCAAGACTTATGTGTGGAGCTGCTGGCATAGTTAAAGATTGTGTTCATGTATTACAGGCTAATGATGTATGATTCTGAATAGATGTTCTTGGTCTTTAAAAATAAGTTGGTGCATGTACATGCATGACTACAACTCTATAAAGCTTCAACATTGGATGGTATTGTAAGGATTTCTCAACTCATTCAATTTTACATGTTACTACATGGATTGTATAACTTTAGAGGGGTATAACTTTAGAGGGGCAAAGGTTGTTATTAGAATTTCTTGACTCTACAATTTATATGCATTTGTCTTATGTTTTTATGTTCCTCTTTGTCACCTCCCAAACCTGCACTTTATTTGAAATTTTTATTTGAAATTACTTTAAGGATTTACTTGAAGCTCTCAATAGGGTGACAAGTGTTGTGTAAATGATAAAGAAAATTTCTAGTACTTGAAATTGTTTTTAACTAGTTTTTAAAATTAAATTGAAAAATATATACACAATTTTAATTAAGAAAATGTGTATAGCTATAAATAGAGAAAAGTTTTATATATCTTTAAGTTAGATTATAATAAATTCTAAATATGAATCAAGGATCCATACCTACATTCGCCAACCATATATTTCCAAATTTCCAAGCTAGCCAGTTCCCTAAAAAGGTATAAACCAAAGCCAAATCCCTTTAGATGAACTAAATACCTTAAGATAACATAAGAATTTGTAGTAGGTATATTCCTATGCCTGATTCAATCCTCTACTAATAGCTGGTTTTGTTTAACCACTTGTTGGCAAAGGCTTGTATAACTAACCAACCTCCATATTCACTGTATTCTCCTTGCACGTACAGCCTTCTGAAAGCAATGTTCTTAGACACCACACTTATTATCCATGTGATAGTATTAGACTAAGGTAACAAACAATGGTTAAATAAAATAGGGGTAAGCAATCTAATGCATAAAAATTAAAGCGAAGAGAAATGTAGATTAAAACAATGAAAGAGTAGTGTTAAGGGATTTGTTGATAATTTTCAACGACGCAAAGATTTACACATTTAGAGCGAGAAAAAGGATATAAAATAGGTAGAAGTTGTGAATATACATATAGGTATGAGTTGTGATCTAACACTACGATGCACACTACAGGAGAAAATAGAATATCACTCTCTATGTTGATTATTAAAGTTTGAGGTTAAGTCAATTGGAAATCTTGAAGTTGGTGAAGGAAATCTCGAATTCCAAAACAAGGTGTTGTCATTGTAGTTTGTTGGTTATTTTCAAAACCTCTTGAAGAGAAGTGTAGACAAAAAAAACAAGTGGTAGTTGATGATATCATTGTGACATCCTGGTTATTTGAATTGGTACAATTTTATGAAACTTCAGCAAAGAGAAAGCAATAATAGTTAGTAGGACTATTCATGGGAGAGGATGTATATGGTATAAAATAGTATCAGGTGAAGCAAAAACACATTGACAAGGTGCAAGTACAATGTTGAATCTGTTAAGGATTCCCCCAATTGACATATTGCAACTCAAATCAATAGGATAGTGAAAGAGGAGTTCACTTTACTCTCACTCAAATTTTAACATATGACATATGTGTTCATCTATGTTTCTTCTCCATTTGTTTTCACCTTACAACATTTCCTTTGCAACATTTGGTGCAATTTATAGTTATGATTTCATTAATCAAGTATTTAACTTATATAGTTTATATTTATAGAATACAACAAAATATTATTACAAATTGTGTATATAATAGTAAGAATGTCCACTTCCTTATAAGAGGTTGCACATTCAAATGAGAGAGAGGTAGAATATTTAATAGTCAGTCCCTTGTCAACAAACAAGCGGTCGTATACACCAATTCAGTGTGTTTGGATTGTCATGACTTGAAAATATATTATTATTATTATTATATTATTATATAATCAACTTGCATTTAATTTATGTTGTTCTTACAATTTTAAAGAAAATTTAACAAGTGCCTTTTCATTTAACTATCCATTCGCGGTATATAATTTTCAAAAAAATTATGCTAACACAATCCACACAAAATATAGTACTTAGTTTTTTGTTTATTTACCTATAGTTTTTATTATTTCTAGAATCTCAAAAATTAATAATTGAATTTCCTTTTATACACCTTTATCTTATCAACAATTTTTTTTCATGTTAATATAAAATGAAGAAACAGAAATAATTTTCTAAAGAGAAATCATCCACAAAAGCAAATTGTTGCATAAAGTTTTATGCTACTATTTATGTTGCAACGATATTATGAAGAAGGAATTCTAAATGTGTAAGCAGTATTCCACACGGAGTCCCAGTGTTCAAATTTGAAGGGCTAATCTTAATTTCATTTGGAAGGTCATACATTCGTCTCACCATTCAGATATGAAAGGTTATAAAAAAAATTGTACTTCTATTGACAAGTGTATATTAAATAAGCCTCCAAAAAAAATAAAATAAAAATCAAAGTGAAATAGTGTCCTTCTGAATCTTTAAAATCTTGATAATTTATAGAGTGGATACATTAAAAAACTATAAAATATCAATATAACCTAGTAAATAAGCAAGAATTCTTCTCAAATTCCATTAGAAAAAGGTAAGCATATGTTTATTATATTCATTGGATGATCTTCAAAATTATTTGGACTAATATCATTAAAAATATAAATATATTTTTCCAATGAAAAAGGCTTTCTAGTTTTCATTTGTTTACATACATCATAAATTCAATTCCAATCTAACTCATTTAGAAGATGAGGTGCACTAAGAGAGAAAAATATTAACATTTCTAGTGTCTCACTTTTGATTCTGTTTAACTTTGAGAAGCCTCTTTTAGGCACTATTGTTCTTGCTAGCAAAACGAGAATAGATTTCCATAATTGCATCAAATATGAAAATCCTTTAAACCATTTAGATTCATCTCCACATATATCCCATGATCCATAAATATTCTTTTTCGGGTATGATTTAGAAATGGTGGAAATAAATTCATCCATTTCATGCAAACATCTAACAATATCCACAACAAGTGATTACCCAATGCCAAACTTTTCACATAAACGTTTGAACCATGTTTTTGTTTGAGAGTCTCTATCAATAACTTATTCAAAATAATGTTGAGGAGTAAAGAATTACCAGCATTAATATATATAAATTTGTGAATATCCAATCTAAATATTTAATCACCTTTATAACAAGACATTTTCCCAAAAGAATACATTCATCTAACATCCCCAATATTTGCATATTTGGAGAACTTTGAAACCTCAATCAATGTAAATGTACCATACCTCTGCTATCTGCAAATAAAATATTTCCTCCTTATGGTTTAACTAAAAAGAGTACATCTTCACTACACCTACCCCAAACTTTATTCCTGAAAATCATTTGCAAATCATACTAATAGAAACATCTAAAGTAGTGCCAATAGATGTAATATCAACATTATCCGCTTAGCACTTTTGATTCAACCGATTTAATTCAATAAGCACATCTACAAGTAGATGGATGCAAAATTGCACTTTAAATATTGTTTCCAACTCATACATTTTTTTCTCCCCTAACTCCCAATCCTTTAACAAAGTAGGCATGAGTTTAAAAAGTCTTTCCATGAACTTTCCTCTAAAGAGCCACCTAATTTGATGAATTGGTAAGACCTCTCACTTAGTGATTTGAAATGATTCTATTAGCTCTTTCAATTCTCCATGTATTTTAGTTGATTTACAAATCATTAATAAAATTTGTTTGCAAATTTGCCAATACATTTCAACTCTTTAAAATGAGATGAAGCAGCATTTGTTGTTAATATTTCCTTATGAGCTATGTAATGGATATTAAATAAATGAGGAGCATATCAGAAATTTAGGAGATAAGCCTTCATGAATACCCCTCGTGGAAGAGGCACCATCTGAGCCAAAACCAACTAACTTCGTCAAAGATAGATCCATTTCTACTAAAAGAGTTCTCACTCCATCATACATACATTGAGCTATTCCATCCCTTATTTGAAGCAACCATATAAATATTTTTACATAATAACCTCTTCCTCCATTTGTAAAATATGTAATATAAACAATCAAATGTTATTCTAGAGTTCAATCATTGCTTTCATCCACTAAAATTGACTAAAATGGGATATGTAAAATCTCATCTTTTAGTTTGTTCCAATACACCTCTTTAGAATCGTGAGGAAACTCTTTTCTTGATGATGTATTTGTGTATGAAAAATATTCATTTGTTAGAGGCATGTGTGGAGTGCTATTCAAGTCACATATTGGCTTATACATTTCAAAAGATAAATCACATATAGCAAGAAAATACATGTTTATAATCACTAATATAATTCCCTCCTCGGAATCTACCATTAGTTTGACATGTTTAGTGATTGGAAAATTACCTCCTTTTCTTTCTCCCTCAAAATTGTAAAGAGAAATTATGAACTTTTGATTCTTCATGGCTACTTAGACCATTAACTTGGATAGTGTTACCTCCCTATTTTGCAAATAGAGTGGCTCTTTTAAATTTAACACACTGAGAACATTTTATCCTTTCATTACCATTACAATATTTTATAATATAATCCCATGGAAATCTTGTCTTTCATATATATTTGAATATTATTTTGTGTTTATTTGATGGGTTTTCTTTTTCAACAAGCTCTATACTATCTAATTCATCATCTTCATGTAGATGAGCATCAACCTCATTTCGAAGATTATATGGTTAATTAGAATGCTTTTTTTAAATCAAGAGTTGACATTTTATTTTTATCCTTCTTAGAGTGAATAATAGGAGACATTTTTCAAGATCTACACCTATTCAATCAATAAAAATAATAAATAGTAATACAATAAATTAAAAAGAAATAACATATTTACTGGTGAAAAAATTATAAACAACTTCATATTAATAAAAAAGAATATAACTTTTTGAATTATGGTCAATTAGTTGATGGACATTTTATGATGGTCTAACAAGAACACTTCGAGTCACAGTTCCAATTTCAAAATCTGATTGTTTGTTACACTTGACCCATTTCACAATATTAATGTTTGTTTTTGACAATTTAAAGGAAAATGTTGATGGTTTTGAGAAATTGTGAACAATGTTTGTTGTTGATGGTTTTGAAAAAATGTTCATAACCCATCAACGAACTCGATACACACCAATCAACATAATTTCCTATAGTACTTTAAACCTTGACTTTGATTAGAAGAATGGCCACCTAATCTTGGGAAAATGACTATGATATTTTCCATAATGTCTAGAGGCATATGTTTCAAAGAATACAATTTGCCTTCTGTAAAGCCAATTTTTTTTTTTAATTTTCTACTGTTATAAAAGACAAAAGTAATATATTTTATAACTAACTTTTTGTAATTTTCTATTATTATAAAAGATCAAAGAAATATCTTTTATTACAAACTAAAAAAAATGAAGTTAGAGGTGACAATTAAAAAATAAACACATCATAATCATCTTCACCATAGTTGCAAAACAATATTATTCTCAGTTTGATTGTATTCATCAACAAGTGAAAAAGATGATTTGATGCTTCAATTTCCTACCATTTAAACTAAATAGTTTACTAGCCTCTCAGTTGATCCAAATGTTTTGGTGTAGTGTGTCCAAGCTTGTGTGCTATCCTTTGAGGGCCAGAGTCATGCAAGCGTATATGATATGAGCTTACCTCCTTTCCTGTAGCCATATCCTACATATCATTACATTCCCTCCAAACATGGCCATGGTCAACACAGCGGGTATGGTATCCCTTGCTTAATAATTCCAACAAATATTACTTAGAGCCTTGAAAGTTGAAAACCTTCAAGCTTAGGTTAGAGGATTTTTCTTGGATGAAGCCTATAGAAAGAGTGTTAAAGGATAATGGATGTAAATTGCAAGTTGCAACCTATAAAGAAAGGTGCACAAAGTTGTTAAATGGGTATTTGATGTGATTTTTCATTTTACGATGGGTGTAAATGTAATAGAGCCAAATTGGTTTTAATTTAAGTATATGTAATGTTTATTAATTGAAGTTGAGTCCTATCTCACACTATGAGGTGTCAGGACCATCGAGAAACACTAATTGTTGCTTATGGAGAGATTGTGATATCATCTAACATGTCCCTCAACTACTCTTCCTCCTTCACCAGACATTGTAGCATCTAGGATGTCGGGTTTTCCCTATTTATGTACCATATCAAATTTGTTTCCTCCATGGTCAAGGAGAAATCTAGAACCATGAATGTCGTTGAGATTAAATTATTCTCAAATTAAAGGTTTCAATGCTCATAAATGTTGCCATTTAGTTATGATATAAGATTATACCATTGCTACAATGGAAACACATGGGAGCTTTGCTAGGGGAGAAATAGCGTACCACATGTGTTCATATTGGGGGATATATATTGAGGGAAAAATGACATAATATATTGAGCATATAATAGGGCGTAAAGGGTTATTATATTGGAAAGTATAAAAGATGACGCTCAAAGTTAATGAAAAAATATAAAGGGATATAAAAAATGTTAATGAAAAATTGATACCTATAATATTCAGTGAAAATAGGATATTTTTAAATTGGCAGGGCGTATTGGGTTCGTATTGTATTTTCCAATATGTAGTGAAAATAAAGGGTATTTTTTAGTATTCCACAAATGCACGTGATATGTCAGAGGTTCATTGAGTGAAGTCCCCGTGTGGAGACACATAAAATCAGGGTCTTGGCTCCACTAGATAAGGTTGAATCTGAATTGCAATGGAGCATTATAGGTTATAAATTATAATATATTCTTAAATAGATATTTCTACGTCAAATTGAGATATCTCTCCTTTATTGTGTATTAAGGGATACTAAATCCAACAATATAATGACATTACATTGCCATGTGCATGATATCACTAATTTAATGTGATGTTGGATAACTATCATCTATTAAGGAGACTAGCTGAGCGGGCAACATGGGGCATTATGTTGAGTTTATGTATATAATTGAAAGGTTGGAAAAGGATTTCATTGATAGTGAATGAAGAAAATAGTTTGGGAATGATGGTAGTTAGCAAGTTTGTTGGAAATGAATGTTTAGGGTGATTTATCTGGATTGTAGATTACCAGATTGTACATTGAGCGATCACACAAATATGAAACACCTTCATTATCAATTCTTAATTTTAAAAGATATTCTCAAATCCAATGTATTCCTAGCATGTATTAATTATTTCATGAATCTAAAGCAGTAATTGAGATACGTTTAATCTACTTTCCATGTGAAGCATGGTGAAACTCAATCCTTGGGTATATTAAAGGGAGGGAGAAGGGCAACACAGTGCAATGCGTTAACCTATATTTGATTGGATCCTAAATCAATTCAAATCACCCACATTTACATTCACATCATGTTTCCTTATTGCTTTATATGTTGTTGGTTCATCGGGTGATGTGAATGTGAATATGGGTGATTTGGATTGAATGAAGACAACTTGTCCCCTTGGATATACCCAAGGATTAAGATATGCATTAGATTAATGTCTACATACAATGACTCAACATTCAATGTAGACCTTAATAGATTCAATTTCAAATTACCTTCTCCCTTGGAGATGGTTGAAGGTAACTTATTGAACATAGTGCACAGAATAAGATACCAAGTTATGTGATATAACTAATATTTAATTACACATATTATCATACAGAAAATAATATAATACAAGTCACTCATTTGGAAAACTTATTCCATATAACTATTGTAGACCACCATTAGTAAATAACTTCTTCTTGTCAAGTTAAAGAACTTAAAAAATATTGGCTAGTTATTAAAAATATTTCCCTTCTTTTGAAATAAGAAATTTAATCTAACCTTCACGATTGACAAGTGATTTTGAGATTTTAGTTGTTTTTGAAGGGTAATTTTTTTTAGCCCTTCTAAGAAAGGTCAAAAGCTTGAGGAAAGGGTGGGATGGGTTCAATTTTGAACATTGACAGGGATTTTCCCCCAAAGGTGGGGTGCATACACCCCACACTTCCCACACATCTAGGATAGGGGGATGATGGGGAAAAATTTCCCCACATCCCCTTTTTGGGGAGGTGTTCGGATATGAATGGGGAAACATTTGATACATCTCCTAAAAAACAATGCTTCTTGGCACACCCCCTCAAAAGGGGGAGGCCAAGAAGCACCCCTTTTGAGTTTCAAGAACTTTTGTGTGAGGAAGCCTAATATACAAGTATATCACCTTATTATTGATATGGATTTCATGGTAATGTTAAATTGTTAAGTTAAAAGTTACATTCTCCATTATAATTCATTTCATTTCAAATGTATAAAGTAGAATTTTAGATCTCACTCAAAATCAAGCAAAGTTAACAGTTTTTCAAGATCACGGGTATTGTAGTGTTTTCATTGGATTTTTTCATGTATGAGGGTATGAAATTAGTATTTAATTAAGGGCACCAATCCTTGTGTGTACCTTAATGTTAGTGGCATTGGTTGTCAAAATCCTTTATCATGACCTTACTAAAAATGTACCCATCACTCTTAAACAAAATCTTGACTTGACATACTACATTTTTTCTATCTTATTTTAATGCTTAGAGGCTGTTATTGATGATAAATACCCAAATATACATAATGTTTATGATATGTAAGTATTTGTTTTAGCATGACTTTTTTGGATCCTAAAGGCCATATATAGCATGGTTGTCGATGTATTTTCGGTTCAAAGATGAATTTCACTCGATGTTATTTTGGTTATTTGCACTCTTACATGTGATATAAATGAGAACTTTTTCCTATTTGTGTTTAAATGGTTTGGATTCATATGGAAGAACATGAATATATAATTTTTTTCTTTAAATTTGAATATTTTAGGTGTTTTTGGTCAAACATTTTTTTGGCCTATGTTTTTTTATCGATTTCAGTATGGTTCCAACTGGTTCTTGATTCAAAGGGTTTTCTTGTTCAATCATCGCTTCTATGTTGATAAAATTGGTACCTACTATAGTCTATTTTTTTAGTACTAATTATCTTCTATAATGATGAATGATGAATCATAAATTTAGTTTTTAAATCAATGTAGATTCTAAAAAGATGAGTATAAATGATGTATGTATCAGTATGAACAATGAATATGGATCATTGTATTGTATTATTTAATTTAATTATGTATGGATTAATATATTTATGGTTTCATTATATATATATACACACACACACACACACACACCATGATGTCTTCTTATCCCCACCTCCCCCCACCCCAAAAAAAAAAAAAAAAAAATTCCCTAAAATTTTAGGGTACTCCCACACATTCCCTCTATGCATCTCCCTACACTTGCATCCCCCAATCCATGATTCATGGTGGAACATTGCATGTAAGTGGAAGACAATACCCTTCATGTGATAATTTGACACTATTCTATAGAAATTTTCCTATGAATCATGCACACCTTCGATTATTGGATATTAGAGTCACATGGAGGATATATAGTATCTTAATATGATTGTGTCCTCTTATTATAATGTGTCCTCTAAATGGATTTACTAGAGGAAGATATCCTTATTTTAGAATTCATGGGATCTTTTAAACCCAAATTTATAAATGTATCAAACACTCTTATAGATCCAAGTGGTAAGTTTTTAAATTTAGATAATATCACAAGGTATTCAAACCAAGCACATTATTATCATTTGTATAATTCATTAAGAATTACACATTTTCCCAAAAGAGAGATATAAATCAAGTGTTATCATTGTGACTAGAAAATAAATTTCCAATGATTTTATGTGTAGTTTTTACATATAGAACATTTGATTTTTTATGGTATTTTTCAACGAATTAAAACTTATATTGATGGATGAAATGTGTATGTAGGTATCTATACTCATAAATTCCTTCTTTAGAGATACATAAATGGGTGTTGATGGTAAGATTAACAATCCAAAATCACATAATTATTAGAAACTAGGAAAATACTAAGTGGAAGGAGGCGGGGCGGGGGGGGTTGTGTTGAATCAATATTTTAAAATTGTCAACAATTTTTTAGCCAATTAAATGCATTCAACAACACAATAGTGAACCAATTACATAAAGTTTGAACACGGGATGTTTACATGTAAAACCATACGGGATAAAACCACAAACTATTTTCTATTATGATGTAAACACAAGAACCGACTCTAAATTACATAAAATTATGAAGGTTCCAACCCCATTTTCTTTGCAAGCACTCAATTGTTGGAAGTACCAATTGATCTAGATTTATGAAGGAACGAGATGAAATATAGATATATACATAAAAATAGAGATACATCGAAAACAAAACTTCAATTCATTAATAACAAAATACTAAAAATTGTTTACATGTAGAATGGAAATAAAGTAGCTCAACCCACGGTAGCTTATCTCTAAGAGATGTGGCGGCTACATGCCTTCTAAATTATGTTACAATGAGGCTCGAAGGCCTATTTATTATGAGAAACAATGGAAAACCCTAAACATCCAAAAACCTAACCTGAAGAGATGAAGCGCCAAACATTTGTGGGCCCCATTGGGGTAAATTGGTACGTCAACTTCCCAGGGCCATAACTTTGGCATACGATCTATGTTTGACGCGTACAATACCTTGTTATAAATATCTATCTGAGGAAGACTATTTTTAACCAAAAATTGTTGTCCTAGGCTATGATTTTGCCCATTTTCCAAGAAAAACATCATTTTAAGGCCTCAAAATGGCTCCTGAAGTTCATGATCTGAAAAACTACCAAAAATAGTAAATTGTGCTATAATTAAGGAAACTGAAAGAAACAATGGTGGGGGTGTAAGTGGAATGGCTATTGGCCACCAATATCCACTTGGATAAGTCCTCTCACCTTAATAAATAGTGATCCCCACTGCATTGAGTGCTTCGATGAGCTAGGGAAACTTCCGTTGAACTTGGTCCCTGGTGAGCCACTTGCCCTAGTGTAGGAGTTGGCCAGTTTTGACAACTCGATATAGTTGGATCCTCTCTTTGTGATTTCTCTTGATATGTGTGTCCATGATCTAATGAGTTGTAGCCTGTTAAATGGAGTTTGGGTTGAGCTTTGTTGGTGTCAACTTCTCAATAATGTCTGATGTGACCAACAATGGTGGAAAGTATGGTTGAAGGTGGTTGACATTGAATATGGGGTGTAAGACAAGGAATGGGGGGATACTAAGCTCAGAAGCATTGTCTCCCACAACCTTGGTGATGGTGTAAGGCTTGTGTCAAAGTGGTCAAATTTTATGATAGGCTCTAGGAAGGCACTCTTTCTGTAGATGTAACCAAACTTTGTTGCCCACCTAAAAATTATGGGGCACCCCATGCTGATCATGTCATTGTTTGTATTTGGAATTGGAGTTCTCCAAGATGTCGTAAAATTTATGGTGGATGTGTTGAATGCGCTCAATAAAACTAGTGCCTTTATCAGCTTCAAACTAAACATGGCCAGATTCTTCCTTTATATTTGTAAAAAAAATTGCAACATCAACGAGACATAATGGTTGAAATATTAGTCCCACTTCAAAGGGGTTGTGGCTAGTTGGGCCATGGAGATATTTTTTGTATCTATGTTGGACATAGGGAAGACTCTCATCCCATGTGAATTCTTATATTTGTACATGTGTAGTATGTGCACAATCATCCTGTTGATGACCTCTGTCTAGCCATAAGTTTGAGGGTGGAATGCAATCAACTTGGATTGATGTCCAACAATGACCAAAGTCTTGACAAAAATTCTCTTAGCAATCAGCTATCTTGATCTGATATAATGGTCTATGGGATAAAAAAATGTACCCACACCCATTCAAAGAAGAGTCTCCCAGTGGCCTCTGTTGTGATACTATTCTTACAGGAAACCAATATGGCCATCTTAGAAAATCTATCGATGACCAAAAATACACAATCATTACCATGATTGGTAGAAGGAAGTACAAATATATAGTCCATGGAGATGGATTTCCTAGGTTGGTTAGGAGTAGGTAGAGGAGTATGCAAGCCTTTCTTCTTAATAGTTGGCTTGACAATGACAGAACAAGTGTAGAATCTGATTTATTTTTTGACATCCTGTCAGAGATTTGGCCAATAAAAATTATTTTGTAGTATGGCCATAGTTTTCTCCATACCAAAGTGCCTTGTGACCTGACTGTAGTGCACCTCTCAAATCAGCTTGGCACACTCACTTGAAGGAACACAAAGGTGGCCCAAGTAGCATAATAATGCATCTTGAAGGTGGAATATGTTGGGTGTGGAGCCTGATTATCTTCTATATTCAAAAGTATTTCCATGTTGGACCCCAGTTCAAAATGGGGGCGGCAACGCCGCCCGTAAAATATTCACTACAGGGGTGGTCCAGGGGGGGGCGGCTACGACCTTTGGGAGCCCCCCCTAGTGGGGGGTTTCAGGGGCAGCACCCCCGAAGCTAAAAACAGCTGTAAAATTGCCTTGTAAAAGTATAGTACTTCTAGTCAATCTGGGCTGTTCATTAGGCGGATGATCTGACGGTAGAACTTATGGTTAGTTTAGGGTTTTTTTTTTTGCCCTAGAAGGAAGCCCCTCTCTTGGTATGAGGGCATTGTATTTGAGGCTATGAGATAGATGTGTATTATGTGTGTGAGCGAGAAACAGAGAGGTGGAGACTAGTGTGAGAGAAGACAGAGGATATTACAGCGGATTTGTTGTAGGTTGTGTCTCTTCATTTTGCTAGATAATAGAAAGGAAGGACTGGCTGCTCGGGGTGGATGTAGCCCAAACTGGGTGAACCATGTATATCTGTGTCTCTCTTATTTTGTGCGTTTTTTGTGTTTATATTTCTGCAATATTTTATGTGTTCCATTGCTCCATAATATTTAATATTCTAATAACTGGTATCAGAGCCAAGTTCCGAAGTTAGCCAAGTGGATGAATCCTCGGAATGCCAAACGAAGGTGGTGGGCCCCGGTAATATCACAATGGGATCCATGGATGAGCTCGGTTAGACAGGCGGTGTGCTCCAGATTCTTCATGGACGTGTCATGGTCCCAACACAGTGAAGAGGAGTTGACCTGGGATAGAGCAAGCTCTCGAGCCAGGTGGTGCTCAATGTAAGGCGTGTGCTTCCAACACATTGGAGTGGAGAATCCTAGTTGGTAAAGAGTGGACGGATGAATAATTGTTTGAGGCGAGGCTCGATGGTCCTTTGTTCGAGGTTGGCTAGGAGTAGGTAGAGGAGTATGCAAGCCTTTCTTCTTAATAGTTGGCTTGACAATGACACAAGAAGCGTAGAATCTGATTTATTTTTTGACATCTTGTCAGAGATTTGGCCAATAAAAATTATTTTGTAGTATGGCCATAGTTTTCTCCATACCAAAGTGCCTTGTGACTTGACTATAGTGCACCTCTCAAATCAGCTTGCCACGCTGACTTGAAGCAACACAAAGGTGGCCCAAGTAGCATAATAATGCATCTTGAAGGTGGAATATTGGAACTTGCTTGCCATCCACTAGCATCTGGTATGTGGTGGTGAAATCTGGATCATTTTTATATAGTTGTGGCCATCCAGAGGTCTTGTGGCAACAAGCATTGAGAATAGTGGTCAGTCCTACAACTAGTGGTCAACTGAGATAATCTACAACATGATTGGTGTTTCCCTTCTTATATTTTATATTCAAATGGAACTATTATAGATATGTGGACTAATTTTGATGAAAATGATGTTGAAACTTCCCTCTAGTCTATATAAACTACAGGTTTTGGTGATATGTTTGGATGATCATCTCCTTCCCCATAATGTAATGTCTCCATTGTCGGCAATCTTACACGATGGATTACATCTCCTTATCACAGGTGGGGTATTTATAAATGATCTTGGAAAGTGCCACATTGTGATAGGCCACCAGATTCCCTTGTTGGGAGAGAAGTTCACCAATAGCATAGTGAGAGGCGTTTGCCTCAATTTCAAATGGTTGTTGTAGGTTTGACAATGTGAGTACTAGTGCAGAGTAGAGGCAATGCTTCAACTCATCGAAAGCCTTTTATTGGGACTTAGACTAGAAAAACTTTTATTTCGCTCTGCCCTTGGTAACTTGACTCAAACTCCAAGTGATATGCAATAATCCCAACATGAACCTCTGATAAAAATTGGCAAGTCCCAAAAAGCTACGAAGCTTTGTTAGAGTGGTCAGGGCTATCCAATCCGGAATGATTTGGATCTTAGCCGAATCCACATGCATGCCTTGCTCATGAATTATCTACACCAGATATTGGATTTCTCCCATCCCAAATATGCATTTCTCCATGTTGGTACACATTTTTGGTTGTCGCAAGGTTTGAAGGACCTGTCGAATGTGTTACAAGTGCTCTTCCCAACTCTTGTTGAAGATGAGGATTTTGTCCAAATAAAAAATCACAAATAATTTGGTGAAGGGCCACAAGATGTCATCCATCAACCTCATAAAAGTATCAGTGTAATTTTTCAACCCAGAGGGCATGACCAACAATTTAAAACAACCTTCCTTGGATTTGAAGGCAGTCTTCCATACATCTGTGGGCTCTATTGGAACCTGGTGATAGCCAGACTTCATATCGATCTTGTTGAAATAATTGGCCCCCTTAAGCTGGTCTAGAAGTTCATCAATCCATGGGATTGGATACATGTTCTTGATAATGATTTTGTTTAGTGCTCCATAGTCAATGCAAAGCCTCCAGGCCCCATCCTTTGTTCTATACAAGTATAATCAGGCTCCCACAGGGTGAGGAAATTCATCTGATGTACCCTTTTTGCAAAAACTCTTTTATTTGTCACTTGATCTCTTCATTTTCCGTAATGGAGTGGTGGTATATTGACCGATTGGGTGGAGGTGCTTCGGGAGTTGAATATATCAAATGCTTGACCTAACAGTGCAAGGGTACCCTTGTGGGTGAGGAGAAGATGTTCCTATATTCTTCCATGACCTTATCCACCTACTTCTGTTCCATGGAGGTGTTGGATACCTATACCAATAGGTTTCATATTTCATGATTGGCTATCAAAGGTCCAAATATGCTCTGCTTTGATAATGCAAAGATCCCATATTTCCATAAGGAGACAAGGTGTGTCTCAATCTTGATGGGGACTCAATTTTGATGGATGGTCCAACAGCCTAATCTGGATCATGCCATGTTTTCAATTTTTATGTTGTAGAATAGAGAAAGAAATCTGTCCAAACTGTTTAATCTTGGCAAATCAATAGCTAGGTAGAGAAGCTAAGGTTCCCAACTGTTTAATCTGGGGCCTGGAAGGAATAAGGGTAGCCTTACATAGGAAATGAAAGCAAAAAAGCCAATGTAAAAGAAAAGGCATTTAAAGGGTTTGCTAGCCTAAATGCACCCTACAAGAAGAAATAAAAATGCTAGGCAAAATAGTTGGGTAGGTAGATGGGGTTGCAGAAGTGGTCTCTCTTTCAAGACCAAAGTTGCTAAAACATCTACAGGAGAAGCAACATACTGGAGCATGACTAACTTCCCTGTTTTCATTTGTATATCACTCATTATTAACACCCTTCCCCAAGTTGTGTAGATCAGAGAAGGTTATCGCTTTGTCATGTTCTTATGGCCTTAAAAGCCACATTTCTTGTGCAAAAAGTCTTTTCATTTTGATCTACTCTTTACACTAAGTTATTTTCAAGAAGACTTGGGTGTACTGATCCTCATCCATGTTCCCCCCCCACATTAACAGCTAATCCTACTATGTAATTCCCCTATTTTACCCTTCCCTACTAGTATTAACACCATGGTGTATAAACCCCAAAATTTCTATAGATATCCCTCCCCTGGTATTATAGCCATATGGTCTGTTTAAAAAAGGGAATCAAAGTGACACCTGGTCACTTTGATGAACCTCCCAAGTCATCTCCTCTCATTCCATGACATTTTGTTCATACAGCCCTCATTTGCAAAGAAAAATCATCATATAACCCCTTTTACCCATAACCCTTTTGCGAAAAATGATAAAACCCGGAAAAAACATAAAACCGAAATTTCCCCGCCCAAATATTTAAATCAATATTTTAATTGCCAGGCGGGCCCCTTCCCAACCTGCACGACCCATCGGAGGACCCGCCAGCCGTCCGATCTCTGCCGGTCAGATCCAAGGGTGGGCGGTCAATCTTGCGCCCCGATCTGTCGACCTTTAGCGTCCGGGGAAAGTGGTTTTGAGTCCGTACCAGGACGTGTGGCGGGCGCTGAGGTTGTTCGGAGCCCTCTCCCCGATAGCGCCTTTGCCCCAAAGGTGGTGCGGGGAACCCGCTTACCACCACCCGGCTTACTGCTCTCCCTCCCACGTCACTCCAACGTCGTCCTGACGTCACTTCACTTCTGTCCGCCCCCGCGCCCCGTCGCCCTCCACGCAATCTTGCCACCGCATCAGCCCGCCACCGTGTCCCGCCACCCTGGCCCTCACGTCAGCACCACGTCACCGCCGTACGATGGGCCCACCATGATGTCATGCTGACGTCATCGGAGGAAAAGCGCCAATAGCGTCTTTTTATGAAATTCAACGTTATAAACGGCCTAATAAGCCGTTTTAAGTCATTTTCATGCGTTAGAGAAGGAGCCGTTGACAACCAGTTGCCGCGAAAAAATTGTCATCCAGCCAACAAAATTTGAAGATTTCGACCGTTGCAAGTCCAGAATTCCACTGTGCCAAGCCTCCACAGCCCAGCTCGCAAGTGTCTAAGCTGGTTCTTCCAGGTATTTAGCCGGTTTCCCACTTTGCCCATGCATTTTAATTCTCTGTAAAATTCACCATTTGGCACCAGTAAAATTCTTCAAATTCAGTTCTGCCTATCACACAAAGTCAGCCAAGCAACCTGCAACACCCTTAAACCCCAATTCAGTAGAAGAGTGCTCGTTTCGCGGGCTAAAGACCCCGAAATCCTCCCCGAGGTACTACTCATTGTTCCCTTTTGCCAAGTACAGGCCACTTGTTGTTATACCAAAGAAGTCTGACTAGCTCTGCAACTTTTCATTAACAACTCACATCCTTGTGAATTTCACAGCAAACACAAAATCCGGCTTGCATTACCCTCTGAAGAAAGAACACCTCATTGTATTAACAGTTGAGCTGCAGCTAAAAACTCTTTAAGCACTGGTTAAATCACTGCCCCTATCCCTACAAATTAGCTTCTATCATGGCATCTCCTGCAACTTCATCCATCAGTATGGCCTCACAGAGTCAAACAAATAAAGAGCTGGAAGCCCTGCCATTAGTAGACAAGGATGGTCTCATTGGAGACTTTGAAGGAAACAGGGACTTTTTGCAGACCTTCAGTAGACTAAGGGAAGACTACAAGGATGGGCATGGTAAACATGGGATCTGGGAGTCAAACTTACCCTACTATTGTCTCCCAGCTGTGAATGTTTTCCCTGAAATCATTCACCTCTGTGCTGAACACTATGATGCCCAGCACAGGGCCGTCAGCACCCCATCAGGGAGGATCCTCTTTTACATTAATGCTGAGACCATAAACAAAATGCTGCACTTTGATCAGACAGAGTTGCTGATCCCATTCTCCATGAATTATTTGATGGACACTGGTGACAAGATGACCAATGAAGAACTGCAAAGGATCATCAGGAACTTCATGACACCCGAATGCCAGACTACAGAGCCACCTCCCTATCTGAATGATCAATTCAATGATGTGGGCAGGCTATTACTAGACATGATAGCCTATGTATTGGGGTACCAAAACAGTGAGCATGTGGACAGAGCCATGCTAGTACTGCTGTCTGTTTACAGCCCATACAACCCCCTGCCCAAAAGTACAACTTTGCTAAGTTCATAGCCAATAAGATCCATGATCAGTTAACCAAAGTGGACAGACAGGGGGTTTTCAGATATTCAGCTTATATCTACCATATGTTCATGTATTATCATTCTGAAGTCTTCCCATGCTATATCAGAAGGCTGGATCATACAGGGGAAAGAAGATCTGTCATCTTCTAGACCTCAGTCTATCACAAGGTCACAAATTCACCCTATACCTACTATGAATTTGTTGACCAGTTTGTCTACCCAGTCTTTTGCATGCTGATGAAGTCACCACCTCCCAAAATATCCAATGAGATAAAGAAAGCTCTGCAGCTTTCTAAGAAGAACAAAATAGGTGACTGGTACCTATATGAACATCATACAGTCTTCAGGGTCTATGGATGTGAGCTCTGCCCATATAGGCTCCCAAAATACGTGCCAATGAGGCTGTTTGCATTGGAATATTACCGGCAACTGATTCAGTCAGACCTTACCCACTTCCACAGCTCCAAGAAAAAGGCTCACCTTAACTTCAAAAATGAAATGGGCCCTTTCATCATGAATAAGAAGGATGGGAGGCCGCAGATTTGATCCTGAAGGACAATTACAAGCTGTCTTATAGCTTTCGGTGGGTCCCTTATGATCCTCAAGGAGTCATCTCTGCTAGGAGAAA